>BQNB010061259.1:0-36569 GCA_026074375.1 Tanacetum coccineum | reverse complement strand
GTTGTCGTTGTACATTAGATGTCCATTAGATGAGTCGATATGTTATCGTTGTACATTAGATGTCTAACGGATGAGTCGATATGTTATCGTTGAACATTAGATGTCCAACGGATGAGTCGATATGTTATCGTTGTAGATTAGATGTCTAACGGATTAGTCGATATGTTATCATTATACATTAGATGTTCAAAGGATGAGTCAATATGTTGTCGTTGTACATTAGATGTTCAACGGATGAGTCGATATGTTATCGTTATACATTAGATGTTCAACGGATGAATCGATATGTTAACTCTGTACATTAGATATCCAACGGATGAGTTGATATTTTGTTGTTGTACCTTAGATGTTAAACGGATGAGTCGATATGTTGTCTTTGTACATTAGATGTTCAACGGGTGAGTCGATGTGTTGTCCTTGTACATTAGATGTTCAACGGATGACTTGATATGTTATTGTTGTATATTAGATGTCCAACAGATGAGTCGATATTTTGTCATTGTACATTAGATGTTCAATGGATGACTTGATATGTTGTCATTATACATTAGATGTGCAACGGATGAGTCGATATGTTATCGTTGTACATTAGATGTTCAACGGATGAGTCGATATGTTGTCGTTGTACATTAGATGTTCAACGGATGAGTCAATATATTGTCGTTGAACATTAGATGTTTAACGGATGACTTAATATGTTATCGTTGTACATTAGATGTCCAACGGATGAGTCGATATTTTGTTGTTGTACATTAGATGTTTAACGGATAAGTCGATATGTTATCGTTGTACATTAGATGTCTAACAGATGAATCGATATTTTGTCATTGTAGATTAGATGTCCAAAAGATGAGTCAATATGTTATCGTTGTACATTAAATGTCCAACGGATGAGTTGATATGTTATCGTTGTACATTAGATGTTCAACGGATGAGTCGATATGTTATCGTTGTACAATAGATGTTCAACGGATGAGTCGATATGTTATCGTTGTACATTAGATGTTCAATAGATGAGTCGATATGTTGTCGTTGTACATTAGATATTCAACGGATGAGTCGATATGTTATCATTGTACATTAGATGTTCAACGGGTGAGTCGATGTGTTGTCGTTGTACATTAGATGTCCATTAGATGAGTCGATATGTTATCGTTGTACATTAGATGTCCAACGGATTAGTCGATATGTTATCATTATACATTAGATGTTCAACGGATGAGTCAATATGTTGTCGTTGTACATTAGATGTTCAACGGATGAGTCAATATGTTATCATTGTACATTAGATGTTCAACAGATGACTCGATATGTTAACTCTGTACATTAGATATCCAACGGATGAGTCGATATTTTGTTGTTGTACCTTAGATGTTAAACGGATGAGTCGATATGTTATCATTGTACATTAGATGTGTTGTCGTTGTTCATTAGATGTCCAAAGGATGAGTTGATATGTTATTGTTGTACATTAGATGTCCAATGGATGAGTCGATATGTTATCGTTATACATAAGATGTCCAACGGATGAGTCGATATTTATCGTTGTACATTAGATGTCCAATGGATAAGTCGATATGTTATCATTGTACATTAGATGTTCAACGGATGACTCTATATGTTATCGTTTTACATTAGATGTTCAACGGATGAGTCGATATGTTGTCGTTGTACATTAGATGTTCAACGGATGATTAAATTTGTTATCGTTGTACATTAGATGTTCAACGGGTGAGTCGATGTGTTGTCGTTGTACATTAGATGTCCAACGGATGAGTCAATATCTTATCGTTGTAAATTAGATGTTTAACGGAAGAGTCGATATGTTATCTTTGTACATTATATGTTCAACAGATAAGTCGATATGTTGTCGTTTTAGATTAGATATTCAACGGATGAGTCGATATGTTATTGTTGTACATTAGATGTCCAACGGATGAGTCGATATGTTATCGTTGTACATTAGATGTACAATGGATGAGTCAATATTTTATCATTGTACATTATATGTCCAACGAATGAGTCGATATGATGATTTAATACATTATATGTCTAACAGATGTGTTGATATGTTATCATTCTACATTAGATGTAGAACGTATGAGTCGATATGTTATCGTTGTACATTAGATGTTCAATGGATGACTCGATATGGTATTGTTGTACATTAGAAGTTTAACGGGTGCATCGATGTGTTGTCGTTGTACATTAGATGTCCAACGGATGAGTCGATATGTTATCGTTGTACATTACATGTCCAACGGATGAGTCGATATGTTATCGTTGTACATTAGATGTCCAACGGATGAGTCAACATATTATCGTTGTACATTAGATGTCCAAAGGATCACTCGATATGATATCGTTGCACATTAGATGTTCAACGGATGACTCGATATGTTATCGTTGTACATTAGATGTTCAACGGATGAGTCGATATATTGTCATTGTACATTAGATATTCAACAGATGAGTTAATATGTTATCGTTGTACATTAGATGTTCAACGGGTAAGTCGATATGTTATCGTTGTACATTAGATGTCCAACGGATCACTTGATATGATATCGTTGCACATTAGATATAACACCCTGTGTTTTCAAGTCATTAACGACGTCGATAAATGCACTATTTATTTTTAGCATTGTACGCGTTTGCTTGGATGAGTCGATGTGTTATCGTTGTAGATTAGATGTCTAACGGTTGAGCCGATATATTATCATTGTACATTAGATGTTCAACGGATGAGTCGATATGTTATCGTTGTACATTAGATGTTCAACGGATGAGTCGATATGTTGTCGCTGTACATTAGATGTCCAACGGATGAGTCGATATGTTGTCGTTGTACATTAGATGTCCAACGGATGAGTCGATATGTTATCGTTATACATTAGATGTTCAACGGATGAGTCGATATGTTGTCGTTGTACATTAGATGTCTAACGGATGAGTCGATATGCTATCGTTGTACATTAGATGTTCAACAGATGAGTCGATATGTTGTCGTTGTACATTAGATGTTCAACGGATGAGTCGATATGTTGTCGTTGTACATTAGATGTCCAACGGATGAGTCGATATGCTATCGTTGTACATTAGATGTTCAACGGATGAGTTGATATGTTGTCGTTGTACATTAGATGTCCAACGGATGAGTCGATATGTTGTCGTTGTACATTAGATGTTCAACGGATGAGTCGATATGCTATCGTTGTACATTAGATGTTTAACGGATGAGTCGATATGTTGTCGTTGTACATTAGATGTCCAACGTATGAGTCGATATGCTATCGTTGTACATTAGATGTTTAATGGATGAGTCGATATGTTGTCGTTGTACATTAGATGTCCAACGGATGAGTCGATATGCTATCGTTGTACATTAGATGTTCACGGAATGAGTCGATTTGTTGTCGGTTGTAACATTAGATGTTCTAACGGATGAGTCGATATGTTTTCGTTGTACATTAGATGTTTAATGGATGAGCCGATATGTTGTCGTTGTACATTAGATGTGCAACGGATGAGTCGATATGCTATCGCCGTATATTAGATGTTTAACGGATGAGTCGATGTGTTATCGTTGTAGATTAGATGTCTAACGGTTGAGCCGATATATTATCATTGTACATTAGATGTTCAACGGATGAGTCGATTTTGTTATCGTTTGTACATGATGTTATAACGGATTGAGTAATATTTGTCGTGGTATTAGATGTCTAACAGATGAGTCGATATGTTGTCGTTGTACATTAGATGTTTAATGGATGAGCCGATATGTTGTCGTTGTACATTAGATGTGCAACGGATGAGTCGATATGCTATCGTCGTATATTAGATGTTTAACGGATGAGTCGATGTGTTATCGTTGTACATTAGAGGTTCAACGGATGAGTCGATATGTGTCGTTTGTGAATTAGATTGTTCAACGGCTGAGTCAGATGTTATCGTGGTATATTAGATCTCTTGCCAATTCCTCCTGTAGCCCTATACTCCTGCCAAATTCTCCTGCTAAAAAATCCCTCCAAATACTCCCGCCAAATTGTCCCACCAAAAAACTATTTTTTACCATAAAAGCAGATATTATCCTCACAATCACCCACAGATCACACACATTCTTACCATCACAACCACAAACATTCACAATGTGTACATTAGATGTTCAACGGATGAGTCGATATGGTATCGTTGTAGATTAGATGTCCAACGGATGAGTCGATATGTTATCGTTGTACATTAGATCTCCTGCCAATTCCTCCTGTAGCCCTATACTCTCTCCAAATTCTCCTGCTATAAAATCCCTCCAAATACTCCCACCAAATTCTCCCTCTAAAAAACTCTTTAACAGCCTCTCGAAGACACTTTCGGATGTAATTTTTTTTTATGGAAAGAGGAATGAGTCCGTCTCCTAGTTGGTTCTTCTAGAGCTTCAACGACTCCAATTTATTCTCCAGGAGCTTCAAGAAATGCAGAGTGCTCAAACTGCAAGCACTTGCTTGATAAGATAACGGTACTCGAGGAAATGTTAGAAATGTATAAGAATCCGGAACAACACACACTTAATTCAGCTGCTCTACTTCACGAAGTTTACAATGACATGGGAAAACCTGATTTGGAGTAGTTTGTCATTTGGAATGTAATTTGTATACTTTAAGTGTCTGTTTGTAAGTCTCGTATGATTATCCGTCTAATATGTTTAAGTGTCTGTTTGTAACTCACGTATGATTATCGGTCTTAGACCTCGCTTGTGTTACTACAAGTGGTATGTATAATATTTAACTAAATGAATGTTTGTTTTTGTGTTACTTGACGAATGTGCATCTTGAAAAAGTATACGGTATATCATGTTCAACTATAGAAGGGTAGTGCATATCCTGACCGAACCGAGAAAACGAAGTGCTTTTCTTATATAGTTATTATTTATCAAATATATAATAATTATTTTATAAATAATAATATATAATTATAAAATATATTCTATAAATAATACTGATTTAAAAACTGTATATTTTTTTATTAAAATGTTTCCCGGGAAAGGTTTTATTAAAAAAAATACAGTTTTATATATATTAAAAACTGTGTAATTTATTATTAAAAAGATTGGCGACATGTCGCCCGGGAAATTTTAAAACACGTTAATTAACGCTAATCATAACCCTTAAACATTCACGTGAATTATTTTTTTTAATAAAACCTTTCCCGGGCGACATGTCGCCCGGGAAAGATGAGCGAGAAAAATTGCCGCCATGATTTTCGTTGATGTTTTGGTCAAATTTTATACCAACTTATCCTCGGGAAAACTTCTTCGAACTTTGACTAAAAAGTCTATCAGGATTTGTGCCACGTCGGACAGACTTTTGTCGTTTAGTGGGTTTTCCCGGGCGACAAATGTCACCCGGGAAAACTTCGTCACCTGTTCTACTTTTTCTTGTAGTGATAGTCTATAGCCGAATAGCGCACAAGCTGCTGTTCCAATTGTGTGCCCACCTGATAAAACAAATTCATATAGTTTATTAGTATATACAAATAACAAATGGTCATTACATTGTTGGGTACTTATGCACAGTACGTTTTGTGATCTACTTACCAACAAGAGTAACAAGATCTTGGATGTTTAGACCTTTATCAGAAAACTTTGTAATTTGGACACTCATAGGGTCATTAAATGCAGGCAAGTTTGCAATATCCGACGCTTGTGAAACTAATCCATCTTTACGTCCTAAAGGCACTGGCCAACTACGTCCACCAGTCTGCAAGATTCCATTGAACAATAATGCAAGATCACAGTTAAACACCTATCTAAACAAAATCTTACAGCAAAAACACCAGGAGACAGTGCTAAGAAAAAGCATAATTACTAGGACAACAGAATCACGAGCAGCTAGGGCAACAATATCAGCACAAGAGACTACTCCTGGACAGGTGGTTTCAAGCTGGGATTTTGCAGCATTAATAACTTCAAAGCCTCTCAACAGGGAGTTGGGACCTGCGGACTTTTCGGTATTTGCACCATCAATAAGTATAGATGCATCACAACCATTTACAAAGCAGTCATGGAAGAACATCCTTAGCAAACCGGGTGCTATAGTGGGATTGGCTTGGACAGCAGTCTTAACCGCGGATTGGACTATTGACTCGACGTTACGGCAAGTGGAACTATAAAAGCCAACATGAGTCCCTCCGCCACCACCACGAACACTTTGGCCTAGTGCCAATGTGGTCAATGTGGCTAACAGGAGCACTAGCATGACAAGTGTTTTGGTTAGGGAAGAACCCTCCATTACTACAAAAGAATGACTAATGTTTTAAGTAATGTATTTAGTTAATGAGATGGTGAGAGATATAGCCTGGAGGAAGGGTATTTATAGCTCTAGAAGGTATAATGAAAGTCAACTATGAGAAGTTAAAATACTCAAATGCAGCTGCAAGGAAGTAAGGTACAAGGGAAGCCTTCACATTTTGGTGAATAATGGTATGCAAGTCATTGTCACAAATATTAGTGAGCTTCATAAATCATGACTCAATGGCCCAATTCAGTTAAATATGATATGATTCAAGTTTATCAAGTGATTTTACTATTAGAGCAAAATCATGTCTTCTTTTTCTATAATCAATAATTATTTTCAAGCTAAAATTAGCAGTCACTAAGAGGATTAGGTAACATGGCACAGACTCGCACGTGTCAGTTTGTCACCTCAACGCCACGTACATAACTCACTCACACATCAAAATACCCCTCTTTCATGGCACGTGTCAGTTTGAACTAGGGGTGTTAACGATCCAAACGGAGTCGAGTTTTGGCCTAAATGAGCCAAGCTAGTTTATTAACTACTCGGCTCGAGCTCGAGTAAACTTTTATAAATTGGCTCGAGCTCAAACTCGATTATTTTGTTGTTGTTCGAGCTCGAGCTCGAAGCTCGTTCAAGATTTCTAACTTTTTTTTGTACTCCTACAATAAACTAACTTTCAAGCTTAAGATGCTCGTATAAACGATCGAACTTGCTAAGCTCGTTTATTAACTCAAGCTCGAGCTCGGAAGCTCGTTTACAATTTTAAAAATTGTTATAATGCTTAAACTAATTAAAGTTTACGTAACTTATAAGCTCAACAAAGCTTGTTTAGGAACAAACAATTAATGTTTTCTATGTTTTATAACATCTAAAGCTTAACTAAGTATCAAAGGGTAGGGGCTTTGCTTACATAGAGGTTTTTTCCTTGAAAGTTATCTTTTTCAAGCAATGTGGGATAAGTCTACTAGCCATGTCCTTTATATATTTTAGTTTCTCTTATTCTTTTGATATTTTCAAACTTTATTTCTTATTTGTTATCTAAGTGTTTCTAGTTAGCAAAGAAAATATGTCATTTTGTCTTTATATTTTTCTAATTTTAAAACAAAAAATAAGATAAACTTATAAACATACAAATATTTAGTAGATAATGATTATATTAAAGGGTTTTTTTATCTTCTTTTATTATAAAATAAAATATCAAAAACTATTCATTAGATTATTATTATTTAGTAATTAAATAAATGAATAAACACCAAGTAATAAAATAAAAAATAAAAAATATTAATTGTAAGTAAGTATTAAATTTTAATTTCAAGCATTAAATTATAAGTAAAGATATATCAAACTTGTTCATGTTCGTACTCCAATTTAACTATTTTAACTTTTAACTCTAGAAGATGCAATTAACCCATCGAATAAAGTCATGTCAAAACCCTTTTGACGTCCCTTCAACGTAGTAATCTAAACTACTCTTTGGCTTCTATGGAGATATAGAAACGAGTTCACATTTTCTTTTTTAAAGCATAATAAATACATTCTCTTTAATAACGTCAAGCTCTTATCCTACAATTAGATTAGTAATAGGCGTAGTAATATTTCAAATTAATTGGAGTTAATGATTGATGACAACCGAAATGCTTTTCTAAATTTTTTCTTTTATTGAGAACACGTAATTGATGTACTTGTATCATACATAATTTCCTAGTATATGTTTTATCTCTTTCAATAGACATGACTTTCGAATGAGTATACCAAGTATAATTTTGTAAGCTTAATTCATGAAACTAGCCGAGAAAATTTGGTTATTCGAGCTTGAGTCAATATCATAAATTATTTTACGAGCTCATGTATATAATGAATTATTTGATTGTTTAACTAAATTAAGTTATGTGTAAGTGTATTTATGTATGGTCATGTGTCTCTTGTAAATGTATGTGTGTATCATATGTAAAAATGTATGTATATGCTTGTTTGTTTAAATGCTCATATGAGAGACATTGTATGTGTATGCGTAAACACATTTGTATTCACATGTAATGGATTATAATTAATAAACCATTATCATAAATCTAACAACTAGTTAACATGATTTAAGTGAGTGTCAGAGCTATTTAGTTCATAACTAAACTCAAAAGGAAGAGTTTCTACAAGAATATATCCAACAACAATCTTTGTGTTTCATCATAAAATACATTTGAGATGATAATGTTGTTTATATTCTATTGTCTAAGACCCATGAACTAATTGTGTTTAGCAACCTCACAATGAGTTTATGCATAGATATCATATATGTGTCTTTATATGTAAATTATGGCCGCATTGATGTATTTCATATGTGTGTGTCCATATAGATTTGGCTTAATCATACCTAAGTGTCCTATGTGTCTATACATATTTGAGGTTCATATGTATATGTCACATGTGATCATACATATTTGAATCTTATCGTTTGTGTCTTTTGTGTGTGCAAGCGTGAAAAACATAAAAAGGAATTGCTCGTATACAATATACATACATATGCTGTATTTTTAATCACAAAACCCTCGACATAACTCCTACCACCATGTGAGCCATACGAGCGAGTTTTGTTGAAATCATCTATTGATTCATAAATCTTATTTAGTTGTATTCATGATTGAATTTCATTCACTTATATATTTGATAAAGAGTTATTAAACATAACGGTTTTTTTTATCACACTTAACTAGCATAAAACTAATTTTAACAATTATATGATCAATAAATATATACATAAATAACAATTTATTTGACACATAACTAAATATATTCAAGGTTAACTTATTCATATGTATTAGCAATCTAAGTAATGCTTGTAAGCTTTAATGAAAAAACAAAAGAAAAAAATCATTTCACATCTCACATCGAATGAATGAAACAAAAAGAAGGCAATGTGAAGTTTATAAAAACAAAAGCCTAAGTTTACTAGTTTATAATTAAATAAAAACTAAATTGTAGATCTTTGATGTGATTGAATGTTAACATATTGTTAGTTTTGGTTTTATGTTTAACCTACAATACTAATAGTAATTAAAATTTTACAATCAAAATATTTTAAAACTACATATTTAGCTCGAGTAGCTCGTTTGGCCTGTTCGGCTCGAATAACTAAACGAGCTATCGAACAAGCCGAGCTAAATACTAATTTTAAAAGCTCAGCTCGTGAAATTATTCGAGCTCTACATTTTGTTTGAGCTCGACTCAGAAAATTATCAAGCTCGACTCGAGTTAAACGAGCTCGAGCTCGAGTAGCTCATTAAAAGCTCAACTCATTAACAGCCCTAGTTTGACCACCCACATTTTTTTCAAACAAACTAAATTAATTCATTAATTAAAAAAAATTACAATACGAAAATTAAAAAATGTTCGAAAAAATAAAAGACAATACGATACGTAATAAAAACAATACGAAACTTAAAAGGTACAATAACTAAGCTTCGTTTTGTTCATATTACCTCAATATTTTCATCTTTTTTGCTGTTGATGAGGGCGTGTGATAACCGATAACTTTTTATGGGTTAAGTATTATAAAATATTATGATTGTATATCTGAGTCTTTTGATATTGCCAGTTTTCTTGGAGAAAGCTAAAAAGTTTACTTCAGTTGACTTATTTTGTGTAAAACGGTTACGTTTTAACCAGGTTTTAGGAGAGTCATAAGTATCGTAAGAGAATCACTTTTGATTCGTCTTTCCATTTTGGGGTGGTTATGTGGTCTTTCAGTGCTTTCCGGGAAGTTTTCCCGCATTTAACGAAAATCTTCACGCAGCGCGTACCGGCATGACAGCTTGTTGAGAACGAGTTTTAGTAAATTGGAATTGAGTTAATGGGTTAATGTGTTAGATATATTCGTGTTTTAAATAACGTTGGTTTAGAACGTAAATCGTTGGTGTGTGATTTAAAAGTTATCAGAAAACATGTATTTTCGTGAAATTTGGTAAAAGACCGTAACTGTCGTTAAAGTGAAAATTTTGAGCGAGTCAAAAGTGTCAAGTTATATTTTGAAAGTTGGAACACTTTTAAAAATGATGGGAAGGGTTCGGTTGAGTTTAAACAAAAATTCGTGTTTTGGTCCTGACGCGACCGATAATGTTTTAAATGAATTTTGGAGGGATTTAAATTAGAAAGGGGTGTCGTGTAAATGCTCTAGATTATTGGAAAAATGTTTTTAAACGCAATAAAAATACTAACTAACCCCGAGTAACATTTTAAGTTAGCAAGATTTGAGTTTTTAGTGAACCCGCCACAAAAACGAGACACCCCGGGGCACCTTGGATTCCTAACCGGTTAAGGGACAAGAGAGGAGACACAAAGGCTTTTTTTTTAGCTTAGAGGTTTTTGCATGGTACATTTAAGTTTTGTCTCAACCTCAAACCATCATTCATGCATCCATTTTGAAATCAAGCACAGCAAAATAAAATATTTCTTCTCTCTTTCTTTTTGGGTTTCGGACGAGCACACCAAAGGCAAGAAACACAACATTTTTCAAGGTCTAGAAAGAACACGGGTTAATAATCAATAGTGGGTTGATATTAGATAGTCTCGGGTTGTAGAAAACGATTGGGTTGTCTTCTTCGCGTCAAAAACCAAACCAAGAACATCAAGATTGTAAGTTTTTTTAAATTTTGTTTTTTTAGTTGTACTTTTGTGTTCATATTGGTAACCTAATGCTAGTTGTACAAGTTGATCGTCGTAAAAACTCGAAACTTGAAAACTAAAATGTAAGAAAAAAAGGTGTTTGTTTGCGTCAAACTCAAGAAAAAGGAACAAGGGTCGAAAGTTTGAATATTTTGGTTGTGGTGGTAATTTTATTTTGAGTCATGGGCTTATTTAAGGCTTAATTATAAAAAGATAGTTTAAAAATAAACTAGAAAAACTTATTTGGTTTTGGGTTGTTCCGGTTTGGGCTAGGCCCAATGGATCCATATGATTTGGGCTTGTATTAGTCTCGGTCCGACAAGAAGAAAAGGGCTCGGCCCATTTGTTTTGGCTTATTTAGTTGTGGCTTATTTGGTTGTGGCTAATTTCGGTTAGGGCTTGTTTCGGTCTAGGCTTATTTTGAATTCGAGCTTATTCTGCTTCGGGCTTATTTGATTTCGGTTATGTGAGTTTATATCTCGTTTGGTTTTGGTTTATAGTGGGCTTATAGCTTATTTTGGGTACTACTTGTATATAGCTTATAGCTTATTTTGGGTTTTTGGCTTATACTATAGCTTATGGCTTATTCGGTTTGCGGCTTATGATAATGGCTTATGACTTATTTTAGGCTTCGGCTCATGGTTTGGATTTTTTAATTTTACTTTGGACTTATAATATGACAATGGGATCACATATATAAGTAAGGACTATTTTGAGGTTAAATGGATTTTTGTAAACATTGATGGACTTATTGGGCCGAAAAGCCCAATAACGGATAAACACTCATTTTATTTATCAGGCTAAGTAATAAAACCTAAATGGACTTGTAATTGGACCAATGGGCTTAAATTGGATTCAAAGTGGTCAAGTTTAGTCAAGATTGGGAAATCTCTTTGAAAATGTGGATTTTGTTAGAAGTGTTCGAAAAGATTTATGGATAAAGGAAATTGTTGAAAGTGTTGAAATATAAGGTTTGAAAACCTTGGAAATATTTTACAAACGAACGGGTCATGTCAAAATTTTGTGAAAAATGTTACACTTAGAAAACTTTGTGAGAAAAAAAATTATATGGCGTCAAGTCGACTAAAGGACAAAAGGTTGATTTTAAATAAACATTTAGTTACAAGGTTAAATGGTCAAGCGTTGACATTAAGAATGTCAATATTTATATATATTTCATTTAGACCGATAAAGGAGACGAAAATAATAATAAGTATTATTATTTTATTTAAAGTATTATATATATTTATATTTTAAAGATATATACTTACGATATTAATTCGGAAATGTAGTACCGTTTATTCTCGATCTTTAAATTCTTACTCTTCTCTCGTCGGATTTCTTTGAAATCGTTGAGTCAATCGTTTCGCCCGTACGAATAGGTATATTTTGAGCATTTCGAGAGTTATGTCGCACTTAGCCCAGGTGCATTGAGTTGTATTTTTTGTGATTACCACCCAACCATGAAACTAAGTTGTTTTGTAACGTGAATAAAGGTTTTGAAATGAAGGGTTTTGTAACGTGGAGAAATATTTTGAAATGAGGTTAATGGTTTTGTAACGTGGATAAAGGTTTTGTGATAGGAATGAGGAATTTTGTGTGAGTAAAGGCGAATGCTTGTACAATAAGGCAACTTTACACAAAATGTTAATAAGATGAAATTAATGTTAGGTCGTGTCCGGGTACCGTCGTGCGTTGAGTAGAGATTATTTGGTGCGTTGAGTAGAGATTATGTGGTTCGTTGAGTAGAGATTATCTGTGCGGTTATTATCATCTGTTGAGGTGAGTTCTCGTAGCCCTACTTTTCAAATCATTTTCGTTAGGGGAAAATGATACTCAAAGGTGTTTTGAACTGTTTTTCTAAACTGTGCGAAATATGGTTTTGTTTTTGGGACAATTTGTGTGCTTATGACTACTATGTGAATATATGTAATGTGATTTACTTGCATGTACTATGTTTGGCATGGCAAGGGTTGTGATTTTACTTGCATGTACTGTGTTTGGCATGGCAATGGTTGTGATTTTACTTGCATGTATTATGTTTGGCATGGCAAGGGTTGTGATTTTACTTGCATGTATTGTGTTTGGCATGGCAAGGGGTGTGGTCCTGCCCTAATATAATGCTCCAGCTGGTAGGCCCTTTAGGTGCGTAAGTGCCATATTAGAGTTGCGACTCCAAGAGCATTGGGATATGCTGGATGTGACTAGTGGGGATGCTAGGTCATGATACATGATTAACGGGGATGCTAAGTCATGGGTTGTTTGCATATATTCACTGTCATATAGCACTATTGTCCACTGTTTAAATGATTGGCGCAAAAAATGGGTTTAAGGTCAAACCTACGAGCTCACTAACATTATTGTTGATGTTTTCGAGTATCATTTTTAGGTGTGTTGTTAACAAAGGTAAATGAGAAGTATTGAGGACCAAAGATGAGTACATTTGAGAGTTTATTGGAAGACAACTGTTTGACATTTTCCAAGGTTACGAAATTGTTACTTTTATAAATAAACTTTTATAAACAAATGTATGGTATGATCTTATATCTTGTGCAATGTGAATCATTATGTCACATTCATGTGTTTTCGCCGCTGACAGGATGTGACAGATTGGTAATCAGAGCCAAGATAATAGAGAATGCTGGTTTTTATAAAAAGGAAATTTTGTAAAAATGCAACTATAACTAAACTAGAGTTTTTGTAAAACCTCGAACATGGCAAAAACTAATTAGCCCGAGCAATTCATGGTATCTCCTAATTTACGCATAGCCTGATCAACTATGCTTAATTTACAAAGGATCATGAAATGATGGGGGTAGTTTTCTTAAGCTATATTAGAGGAAGGGAGGGATGTGTAGATGATAAGACCACTTGAAAATGAGTTGACCTCGAGCGTACATATTAGGTAATACGTACAGTGGAAAACTAGAAGGGGGGTTGAATAGTTTACCGCTTTTTAAATTTAAGTTTTATGTATGTTTGTAAAACTTAGATTCGACCTTTTTGTGAATTCAATGCTTGCACAATATGAACAATGTAAATATATGAAATGATAAAGTAAGACAAGAGATAAGAGTAAGAACAATCAAACCACAACGCGAGGATTTATAGTGGTTCGGTAACGAAGCACCTCTTCGCCTTACTCCAGTCCCCGAGCACCAAACTCAAGATTTTTCTTCACTATGTCAACAAACTCCCTTATGGCGGAGAAAACCGTACACAATGTTGCTTATATCAATTTACGACACTAAGCTAAATGTCGAGTTCTAATCTTAGCTAGAACCAATCTATCACAACACAACTTCACGACTTGTTCACGACTTCACAACTTCACGACTTCTTCACAACTTCACAACTTCTTCACAACTTCACGACTTCTTTAAAACTTCACGACTTCTTCACAACTTCATGACTTCTTTAAAACTTCACGACTTCTTCACAACTTCACGACTTCTTTAAAACTTCACGACTTCTTCACAACTTCACGACTCGAACAATTCCACTTAATCACCACAACACTTTATATCACAACTACCTAACACTACTTGGTAAGATCACAACGATCTAACTATACTTACAAAGATCACCAAGATCTAGCTACTACACACAACTACAAGATATACAATTGATTTACAAATATGTGATATGAATGCAACAAGATTGCTATGCACACTAAGGTGTAATACTTCTTCACTTGATGATGGAAGTATTCTTCTCTTCACGCGTGATGAATATAGCTTGGATCACTTGGAAACAAAGTTTTATGATTAAATGATCAAAGGATTTTAGAGGGGATAAGTGGCTTGTTTTGAACAGAAAGAATGAGTGCAAAAGGTAAGAAAAATATTGAGGAATAGTCCAGTATTTATAGGATTAGAAGGAGGAGCGGAGTCTATGGTCGACCCCCTTAAATAGGTTGTCGGCCCCCTTATAATTAAAGGGGCCGCCCATGTATTTAAGGGGGCCGCCCCTTCAAACCCGTCCACTTTTTTTTGTCCCTCATACACCAGGGAGGTGTTTACTGACCTTTTCCTAGCCGTTTTAAGTTCGAAAATTTGAATTCAAAATGTATTATTTTTGAATAAAACATTTCTTTTAAATGTAGAAAATGTTTTGTAATTTTTATAAAAGGTTTACAACATTTTTATAAAAGTTTAGGTATGAATAAAAAATATCCTTTGATCATAAAATCAATAAGTATATAATTATACATAACCTTTAAAGTGATTTAAAAATTGTTGAAATGGAGAATTTACTAACTAAATACTTGTTATAACATTTAATTTTACGTGGAACTTATTATATTTGTTATTTATCAAAACGTAAAGATGTGAAAAAATATTATTAATGTTTTAGGCATTATATTTTATCAACAATCTCCCCCTTTTTGATGATTACAAAATTTAAACTCATTAAATGTAAAATTATTTTTAAACAGGTATTTAGTGAGTTTTATATGTCATTCTCCCCCTTTTGAGTAGAAATCAAAAAGGACGTCGAGGATTGCTAGTAAAATCGACGGAATAAATGCTCCCCTTGATGTGTGCTCCCCCTCGTTCGAGGGCACCAAGGAATCGAGCTATGGTTTCTTGGCTACAAAATGGGTTAGAACAATACAAATATTTCTAACATGTAGCAAGGAAGAAAAATATGACATACAACCAACAATGATCATTCATTAAGATTAAAATAGTATGTAAAACACACTCATGCATACATAAGAAAATAACATGCTGACATACATGAAATTTAAACTACAAAAAGTCCTATAACTAGTAGAGCTCTATAGAACTTGCTTTCAAAATGGTAGATGATCAATTATTTGAAAGACTAAACATAGAGTATGTTTAGTTTGGGGAGGATGGTGGAGGTGGTGGGATGATGATTGGTGGTTGTGAGAGCATATGTTCAATATATGAAAACATATATTGAAGTTCATCTCTCAATCCAAATATGAGAGTACGATTGTGAATGCAACACAAGCATGAATCTCCATGTGCCTCAAGAAGATTCCTAGGAATGGGATAAACCAAAATTGTGGTGAAGTGATGGAGTATCAAATTGACATCAAGTGGGTAATTGGGGAAAGGGAGAGAAGTAGATGTGCCCTAGATGCCAATTTTCATGAGGTGGAGTGGTGTGAGAACTCTTGGAGGTGGTGATGTTGGTGGGTTCAAGTAACCATTGGGTGAAAGTGATGTTGATAAGGTTGGTGATTTGGGTATGTAGTCAATTGAGGATGAAGAAGTGTCTTTGGTTGATGGTGTTTTGGAGGGTGCATTAGGAGCACTAGGTGATGAAAATTGAAGTTTAGGGTGATGGAGTTTTTTGTTACACTTGGTTTAAATCCACAAACAATTATTTTTGGGTGGAATGATGTTGATTTTTGGTCCTCTAGGAGGCTTTGTGAAATAGAGCTCTAGTGGAAGGCCATGGAGGTTTATGTTGTTTGATGGATGAATGAAGAAGATGGTGAATTGGTGATGTGCATTTTGGAGGGAATTTTATTGGAAGAGATTTGTTGAAAAGGGAATGAATTGAATAAGTTTAGCTATTCCCAAATGATGTTCAAGCATTCAGGGCAAATTAGTGATACAAGGTAAAAGAAGGCAAAAAGCATTGAAAAAAACTGTTTTTAAAGTCCCGTGAAAAGCTAAGGCGTCTCCCTTTAAATAGTGGGCGTCCCCTAAAATTAAGGGGGCCGACCATTATGAATTAAGGGGGCCGCCCACTGTTAGTCCCATTTTTCACAGAAAAACTATTTTTCTCAGGATTTTTGTGATGGTATTTTTGTTTTGGTGGTTTATTTGCAGCAAGCCCTATAGAGTTTTATAAGCATATATAATCTTATAACATATAATAAACACATTAAATCATGAAACCAAAATGGCATAACTAGTTGATTTAATAAAACAACCAAAGGTTTAAGGCATCATAACAAATAAGTACCTAAAAGATAACCAACATATAAGTCTTTCCGAATATATCGGATGATCACCACACAAGTTGTTAATAACATACACATAATCAAGTTAAAAATTATCTTAAACTACATTTAGCCATCTAGTTCACTCCCCTCCTATGTCTTCATTTCTTCTTCTTACTAAACACTCCTTTTAGTGCCTTTCCAAATTACTTGAAACCTCCGCGCATCTCCTTATGCATTTCTTGCGTTTGGTTGAGCAAGGTGGTTTGTCGTTCAAAGAGAGTTTCATCCGTTTGTTTAGAAGCAGAAGACATTTTGTAGTTTTGGTAGTTGAGTGGATTAAGAGAGTTAAGATAGGTGGTAGGAGATGAAGTACTTGCATGAGAAGTTTCGACATCATCATCATCATCATGTTGATGAGATGACGTGCCTTGATGATGAGAAGATGAGGATGAGACGGAATGGCGTGCCTTGCCATGATCACTTATAGGTCTCCGAATTTGTTTAAGAGCAAGAGGACGCATGACGATCAACAATGTCATAAATGCCATTGCCAAGGTGAGGATATGCTTCCATGATGTGTCGATAAAGACGAGTCAAGAACATACCATATGGAAGATTGGCGGTTGGATTATCTCTAGCACATTTGATTCTTTTGACAAAGAAGTAAGCTAGATTGTATTATTCTTCTGCAACAACACAATACAACATGTGAGCAAGACAAGCGGGGATATGGTCCCGATGTCCTCCTAGTCCAAACACATTCTCTCGAATGAGCTCTTCCCATTGCTTCATGTCGGGGCTTAGCTCTTTGGTGAGGATTTGATTTGGAGTAAGAGTGACGGTTTGACTTTTAATGGTACGGTCTACCATGACACGTTCCAATTCAAGAAGTCGACGAATATCATCAGGAGTAGGAAGGTCGGTGGAATATGGTCCCTCGGTTTCTTGAGAATACTCAAGAGAAGCAAGGTCCTACTTGTTGGTAAAAATGGCTTGACCGTTGTAAGGAATTTCGAGGATTTGACCGAATTGAGCAAGAGCGAGAGTTATGAATTCATGTTGAATCATAAAGGAGATGAAAAGATATCCATATTCATCGGTTTGAACCGTGACTTGACTATAGAAGTCTAAAATAAATCTCGAAACAATCGGTTTGTTGATTTTAAAGAGACAATCAAAGAAAATGTTTATGAAGAGACGCTCGATGCTATTGGATTTGTAGTAGGCTTGATCAACAACATGACCTTCATGAATGTTGCGATTTTCAATGGATTTGTAGAATTTGGCAATGGTAGGGGAGATGCCGGGGATTTTGGATACTTTTGGGAGTTAGGATTTAGTAAGGGATATATCGGTGGTAGTGGCTCTTGGCATTTTGTCACATAAACAAGTTATCAACAACATAAAATGTTCCAATTTTTTTTTTGAAAAATGACAAATGTGGGACAAGGATTACTTCGACTCTCAAAATAACTCCTAAGAAGTGATCCATATGTTCCTTAATTTATTTTTGACTTAATCTTGGATGTCAAGGAATATATAATTAAGTTATAATTTCAAACAACTAGACCAATGAACCAAACACTCCCGGTATTAATAGGAATTAGTTTAAACTTTGTTCAAAAACTATATGTCAAGTATATATCATGGTGATGAGTATAGGTTTATCATTTTTGACGATAAAAGTTAAGTAGTGTTTGTTTTTTAATTCAAATTCAAAGTTCTTAAAAGGTTATGCCAACGCCCTTTGTATTTTATCACCAATCACAAAAATATATAAAACTATATATATGAATTATATATCTTGAATGACTTATACAAGCTATGTTAAGTGTTATTACAAGTGACCAAAAATATGTGTGGGGGATGGTCATTTTGACTCTAGTAATTGATCCTAAGATGAAACGAGTCCAAACACCCCTTTATTTTTTTAATACATTTTATTTTGATTCGAAAAGTTATCATTTTCAGAAAATACGTTTTGATGGACAAAATAGTGTTGTTTTTTCTTGTTTTCGCATGTACAACAAATGTATAAACTTTTGTAAAATAAAATATAATGTATATTGTGATAATTTCGAACCAAAAATTTATTGAACTCAATTGTAGTGTTTTGATTCATTTCAATCATGACTGTAGAGTTCACTATGATACAGAATATCATTATTTAGTTATGGTAATCCTATCTAAGATAAAATAATATGAATGATCGAAGAACACCCGATTTTGATTGGGAGCAAAATTGGATGAAATCAAATGAAAAAAATGATGAAAAACTTACAATTGAAGTTGTTGATTGATTTGTTTGTAATTGCCCCTTGCGAATTTTGGTTAATTGGATGATTTGAAGTTTGATTTTGGTGAATATGGTGGTGGGTTTTTCGTCACAGCAGGTTGAAGAGGGAAGAAGGAAAAAATGGTGTTTGGCTATATATTTTCAATTGAAAAAGGGAAGTTTGTTTTTCCAGTGGCCGGCCATTTTTGTGTGAATGATAAGTATCAAAATACGTTGGAATATACTAGTAATATTATTTAATATAATCGAGAAGGAATACTTAACATTTTTAATTAACTTTTCGTTAAAAAAAATTAATTACTTCGGATGAGATAATCAAGTAGTTAAGTTGAAGGAAGGATTAACAAGGATTAAGTGACTTTTTCAATTAACTTCTAGTTAATTGACTGAGATAATTATCTCGAATGAAATAATTAAATGTCATGATTTAGAGAAAATCCAAGACGGTAAATATTGATTGGTATAGAGATGATTATCGGATAGGACGTAGTAGATCGTAGACGTGAGGCAGGATGTCGTAGACGATGGTTTTGACATGGATTAGAGGACGAATGTTGAAGTCGAAGGGAGTTTGTTTCATCCATAGTGTGTCTATGATCGTTGCGTGACTAATCCTACTTCTATGTTAATGTTAATACCACTAGCTTGCTCTTATTCATCTCCGTGAGGATTTGTCTATGTGGTCATAGACGATTTCTATTTTGTAGACATATGATTATAATCTAACGAAAGAGTAGTTCATAAAGAACTAATCTCTTCAAAGCTAGAAAACCAACAAATGGTATTTCTAGAGACTACACTATTATTTTTAAGAACTAATTATACTACATTATGATAGAAACACATAGACATTTACTAGTAATCTATATTCTACGAATATGAAGAGTGAGACGTACCTTAGACTTTAGAATAGTCTTCGTTAATGTCTTCAGAATGTAAATGATAAGGGTTCATTGGAAGCCTTTTTTTTATCCATGAAGTCTATAGTCCGTTAGAACAAAGAATGTTAATAGATTAACATTACAATTCAAAGATTGTGTTGACTTAGCCATTTGGTACCATATTTCATGTATCCAAAGTTATTGTGTTCACATTTATTTTGCATTTGGTTTTGCACATACTGGTGGAGCAACTTGAACATTGATGCTTAAATATTGGTTGGTGTGGACGATTCCACAATTGTGTGGTTAGTGTTAGGGTAAATTTGGTCTACCAGTGTCTCTCCTTGGTTGAGATGTTTTGGAACTCGAGGATGAGGATTTGATTTTCTTCTCAGAGGTAGGTGTTTTAGACTTTAATTGTGGGTTTTAGTAAATCCGACTCCCGGGTTTTAAAGAAGTTTTGTAAAAATGTTTTACTCATCAATCACTTGCAATAGGGATTTTGGTGTTGTTTATAACGTATAAATTTTGTTTTTGAGTTTGGTGATTTGAATTCCATCAATTTTTCTTTGACTCGACTTCTTGTGCTCTTACAAATTTTACTTATTTGGTATTTGCTAGGTGATCCTTTGTAAAATTAAATCCCAAAGGATTTATCTCTGGGAACGGTTTTTGAGACTTTACTTTTTTTCTTAAGTGAATGACTACTATCATTAAATTGATTTAGCTTGATATTTCTTTTTCTAAGTGTCCTTCATCAATTTTCAAACTTAAGTTCATGACATAATTTGCATATCTTCAAATTACTTTTTACCTTTTTTCTAGCCTTGATAGTTTATTTTTAATATCTAGTACTTCATTTTCTGAATTTTTAATTTAGCTTGTTTTAGAGTTTTATTTTTAGCATGACTATTTTTCCTAGTTTGCAATAGTCTACTTATATTCATTATCTATGTCATTTTTCACTCTAGTGCTGATTGATTATCACTAAAATATATCGGTTTCGGAAGTTCCTCATTGGAATCTTTAGGGCATAAGACACTTTTCGTACTTTGTCTTCTCACCTCTTCATCATAGCGCTATCACTCCATGCTCCCTCCCCACGAACGCCTTTGATTGTGATATTTTAATGGTTTCGGACATTCTCCGTTGAGATGATTTGGATTCCACACTTGAAACATTTTTCTTTCACTTTTCTTATTTTGTCATCTTTATTTCTTTGGAATGATCTTCTTTCTTTGATATGGTTTTTTACGAATCGGTCCTTGTCTTTTGAGAATTTCTTGAAGTTCCTTAACGGCCATGGTGTATTCTTCATTTCACTATCAGTGGTTGCTGAACTATCTTCATCACTAGATTCCTTTTCATAGCTTTCATCTGGCAAGTAGATCATACTTTGTTCTCTTTTGTTTTTGACGGGTTTAAGAGTCTTTCTTGATTTACTTTCTTCATAGACTTTTAAATTTCCATAAGTTCGTCACAGTGAAAGAGTTGTTAGATTCTTTTGATTTCTTCATTGACATGTCTTTTTGCGCGCCATTTAGGTGCAATGCCCTAAGAAACTTTCCAAACACAACTTTACTTGCTAGAAAAACTTCATCAAGTGCTTTTAGACTAGTATAATAGTGTAAAATTAACAAAAGATTTATTATTGATTCCTCTTGGCCGCATGAATTGTTCATATTGTTGAACAAGAAGATCTAGTTTATTTGTCTTATGACTTGGATTATTTCCGTGATGAGTGATAACAAAGTATCCCAAACTTTCTTTGCGTTTGACACATAAAAATTCTTTCATATTCTTTACGTGGTAAAGCATCTATTAAATTTACCATTTTTTGGCTTCATTATTTTTAGCAAGGTTTCTTTTTAGATCATCATTTTGTTTGTGAAAAGATACCATTTCATCCTTTTTAGTTTAGGGATTATATTGAATTCGGAGGAAAATCTCCATCGGTAATACATGCCACAATCTAGATTTTTGACTTCACAAAGTTTCGAATTATTTTTCATAAATAAATCCATCACTTTTAAATAGGTGGTGGTCTTTGCATGATTGGCCCTTCTAATATTTTTTCTGATTACATAGAGTCGATCAAGTTTTAAAATACAATTTATTTTAAAAATCTTGTTTAACGTGGCTCTTGATACCAATTGTAGAAAACTAGAAGGGGGGTTGAATAGTTTACCGCTTTTTAAATTTAAGTTTTATGTATGTTTGTAAAACTTAGATTCGACCTTTTTGTGAATTCAATGCTTGCACAATATGAACAATGTAAATATATGAAATGATAAAGTAAGACAAGAGATAAGAGTAAGAACAATCAAACCACAACGCGAGGATTTATAGTGGTTCGGTAACGAAGCACCTCTTCGCCCTACTCCACTCCCCGAGCACCAAACTCGAGAGTTTTCTTCACTATGTCAACAAACTCCCTTATGGCGGAGAAAACCGTACACAACGTTGCTTATATCAATTTACGACACTAAGCTAAATGTCGAGTTCTAATCTTAGCTAGAACCAATCTATCACAACACAACTTCACGACTTGTTCACGACTTCACAACTTCACGACTTCTTCACAACTTCACAACTTCTTCACAACTTCACGACTTCTTTAAAACTTCACGACTTCTTCACAACTTCACGACTTCACTTCACCACACTACTTATATCACAACTACCTAACACTACTTGGTAAGATCACAACGATCTAACTATACTTACAAAGATCACCAAGATCTAGCTACTACACACAACTACAAGATATACAATTGATTTACAAATATGTGATATGAATGCAACAAGATTGCTATGCACACTAAGGTGTAATACTTCTTCACTTGATGATGGAAGTATTCTTCTCTTGCACTTGAGGAATATAGCTTGGATCACTTGGAAACAAAGCTTTATGATTAAATGATCAAAGGATTTTAGAGAGGATAAGTGGGCTGTTTTGAGCAGAAAGAATGAGTGCAAAAGGTGAGAAAAATGTTGAGGAATAGTCCAGTATTTATAGGACAAGAAGGAGGAGCGGAGTCTATGGCCGGCCCCCTTAAATAGGGTGTCGGCCCCCTTATAATTAAGGGGGCCGCCCATGTATTTAAGGGGGCCGCCCCTTTCAGACGCTCCTCTTTTTTGTCCTATCCAGGGGAGGTGTTTACTGGACCTTTTCTAGCCGTTTTAGGTTCGAAAATTTGAAATTCAAAATGTTTATTTTGAATAAAACATTTCTTTTAAATGTAGAAAATGTTTTGTAAGTTTATAAACATGTTTACAACATTTTATAAAAGTTTGAGGTTGAATAAAAATTTCCTTTGATCATAAAATTCAGTAAGCATTTATTTATTCATACCTTTAAGTGATGTAATTGTTGAAATGAGAATTTACTACTAAATACTTGTTTACATTTAATTTTACGTTGAACGTTTTTATATTTTGTGATTATCAAAACGTAAAGATGTGAAAAAATATTATTAATGTTTTTAGGCATTATATTTTATCAACACGTACTTTCGTGTAGTGATGTGATATGGAAACACTTGCGAGTGTTAGGATCTAAAGTGTTGTTGATTGCTTAGTGCTTGCCATGCTACTTTAATTATATTGCATGATGCCCTGAAAGCCTAGGTAGATATGTCGCGGGTAGCAACGTTAGCTGAGAATGTGTATTGGGTAGTTATGTTATGTATTGCATAATACCCTAAGAGCCTTGGTAGGTATGTTGATTGGTAGCGATGCTGATTAAGGGTGTGCCCTTAGTAGATATGTTGAGGTATTATATGATGCTTTGAAGTGTTTATTCTGTATAGAACCATGAGGGTGCTTGTTTGCCATTCGTACCTCTTGGTATATTTGATATATATATATACGTATATATGGTTACGAACACCTAATTTCAAATGTTATGTTTATTATATATGTAAAGCATAGTGATGCTGGTAATTTGAGTAATGATATTTTGTAAAGATACTTATATCTTTACCATGTTATCACATGTCATGTATACCCCATCTTATGTTGATTCGGAGACTATCACCCAGGCTGACGAAGCTTAGAGCTCCCGAGTGCCCGTCCCTTTACTTGATGACCCCTATGTAGCGGTTAGGCATGCCCAGTTAGTTGATACAGATATTGAGTCAGACCCATAGGAGGCTCCCTCAGAGGAAGAGGAGTTGTAGTCATTAGGTTCTAGAGTACCCCTTACTGATGAGGGGTTTGAGGCTTTTGAGCCGTCAGGTACTAGGATTGATTCATCCTATTCATCAGCTTCATTGGATTCCACCACACCACTATCACCCGATCACCCGCTTACTCAGGTTTCACGTACCCCTTCACCTACCCGAGCTTCCTTTCACCTTAGGACCGCACGTATGATCGTACGTGACCAGCCCGCCATGTCCTCTGGTCATTCAGCTAGAGTGGCAGAGGCGATGGCTTTGTCAGATTCAGCCTTTCGTAAGAGGTATAGATCCTCTTACGAGACACCATCACCATCTTCGATCCTTCTAGTATGGAAGAGGTATAGAGTTACTTTTGAGCTCATATTAGATACTGATAGTGATGGGGACGAGTTAGGAGATGAGGATACTGATGAGGATGGAGAGGATGAGAGTTCAGATGCAGATGATGAGAGAGAGAGGTTAGATGATGAGGGTCATGGTTTGGATGATGAGGGTCATGGTTTAGATGATAAGGGTCATGGTTTAGATGATGAGGATCATGGTTTAGAGGATGAAGGCCTTGGTTTAGAGGAGGAGAATGAGGCTATACCTGAGGGTCAGTAGCAGGCAGTCCCGGCTGCGAACACATCTATGGGCGAGCCTTTAGGACTTGGTTATAAGGCGTTAAGAAGTCATGAGTTAGCAATGGAGGAGGTCCGGGTACTCAGTACATTCGAGGTAGGTCAGAGCTCTAGGTCTGTGCCGAAGCAACAGAGAGCATAGAGGGTATCTGCGTTTAAACAGCCCACCCTTGATACATGGGTAGATCTCGAGGATGGCAGTGTCACACCCCCAAATCTGACAGTAGCAGAGCGGTAACAATTGGGGTGCGACGTCATAGCACAACAAACAAGTAATAGGAAACGACCTTAAAGGGGGCATTTTTAAATAAGTCACATTTGATGCATGCAAAATATCAAAGTTGTAGTTTTGGTCCCAGCACTTAAAAGTTTTAAACAAAGACACAGTTCAAAAAATGACATAAGTTTAGAGAAATAAGTTTAACAGTTTGCATCGAATAGAGAAAAACACAGAATCCGTCTTCATGATATCCAAGCCGGCTCCCATCCAGAAATCACACATTTTTACCTGAGATTAAAACATGCAAAAACGTCAACACAATGGTTGAGTGAATTCATAGGTTTAGTAGTAATAATTTCATAGACGACAAGATTTAAGTATTTGTAGACAAGAGAAACATATTCACCACGTCTAAGGAAATATACATTATTGCCTTAAGCTCATGACACCCAACCTTAACATGTAATGAAATGTAATCAAACCAGCACTCGAGGTTTGTACCCCAAAACAGATACAGATGCTGCCAAACATCCTACGAAATACCTCAAATGTTAAATGCGTCAATGGTTATCTAGAAACCACAGCCCAGACGGGGATTGTCAGTCCCGATAGATCTATCCACAACACTCGCGTTTACTACCCATAATAATTAACGGCTCATGATTGAAAGGGGACTTAAATGGAAAAGTATGTACTTTGGCAATAATAGAGTCAGGAAATAGCATACAGTTTCAAAAGTACTTGTGTCCAATATGTAAATCAAGCATGTAATCTCACCCCGTAGAGTTTGCAAACAATTTGGTAATAAAAAGGGGGCTATGAACTTACCGAAAGTAAAAGAAAGTCAGAAGTAATGAGATCGTCGACCGAGAAAGAGACTATAAGGATCACCTAAAATATGTGGTGCGTCTTAGAACGGTAGAGTATAAATCGATACGTAAAAATAATTATGTGTTCATGAGGTGTGTGTCCAAAATAAGCATGACATTGCACTTGCATTTTCAAAGAAATTTTTCACTCAAAAACTCAAGTCTAACCTGACCTTATATTAATTAAGACATGTGTTAAAATTTACCCCTTAACTCCCATTTTATCAAAGTTAATCTATACGTTTTGAATTTCAAGTCTATACATAAATTTCCCAATTTTTGAAATTTACCCGACTACTCGAACCTTTAGCTCCTAATCCGTAGATGATAAAAATATAAGGCTTTCACCCCTGGAAAGAATTTTAAGTCTAGTTTTCAAAAATGCAGGGCGTACTTTCTCAAAAGTTCCAGAACCATGTGAAAAGACTGATTTACCCCTGGTTACCCAAAACAGAAAGTTTCTAGATTTTTAACCCTTCACGGAAATGGCCATAAATCCCAATCTATGATAGCAATTAAAGTGAGGATAAAGGGAGGTGTTATATATATGTGTCTACTACAGGGATATACATTTTATTCCAACAATTTAGTGTAAAAATATGGACTTATACTCGTTTTCCCAACAGTGGTCCAGATTTGACTATTTTTAGTAAATCGGCCATATCTCACTCATCCGGAGGAGATACTGCTCTATCCAATTCACCACATACTCTAAAAATGTTTGTCTACCTCTATCATTATTTGTCTAGTAGTCCACAAGCCAAAAATATTTCGTAATAAGACCAACAAGTTTCTGACCTGAAATAGTCTCTAATTTCCCTTTATCAACACACACTCTCATAAGTTTTGACCTCACCAAAAGTCAATACAATGTCATACTTGATTGTCACACCTCTTAATAACATAAAAATACATATTTTACAGTAGGTAATCAAATCAAAATGCTCTTACAAGAGAAATTAAAGGAAACCAAAAAGGAAGGCTTACAAAATGAAGAAAAACTAGTAGAACCTAACACAACCTTATTTCTCCTTGCTATAATTTTGACCCAAAAGAAAATCCACAAATATAATCCAACCCAAACCAAAATCTCAGCCCTTAGACACCATTTTACCCAAGACAATAACTCTTTAACCCTTAAACAATTCTTGCAAAGACTTTCAACAAGATTCACCAAAAACAACCAACAATACTAAGCTCAATAATCACCAATTTACACTAGATCATCATTTCTATGACATGCATGAACCTCTTCACAATACCCTAACAAATCAGCCCCTATACTCCACAAATACTAGGTTTCTTGGTCTTCAAATGTAGCTCATGTTATAAGGAACAAGACTACACAAAAATATTAGGAGATTGCTATAGAAGATTTCTATGGAATTGGTGTTTTGGTGGGTGGTCTTGGCGTCAAGGAGAGAAAACAAAGAAGGGTACTATGTTTTTTTAGGGTGATGAAATGAGAAATAAAATGAAGGAAGTGTGGTTATTGTTGGTGGAGAGTGCATGCATAACATGTATGAAATAGAAGGAAATGATGACACATGTATGACTAATGTGGATCCTTTCCACTTTTCATCCCACTTAGGGTAAGTTGGGAAGGGGATTAATGGTAAATATTGTATAAATTTTAAGATAGGTGGGTAGTTTTAGGGCCAACTGGTATAAACGTAAAATATTGTAAAAGTTTAGGCGAAACCACGAAGCGAAAACGTATAAGATAAAAATAGTTCTTCATTAAACGGGATACTTTTCTGAAACAGTAAATTGCGTAGAGCGCGTAGACTAATATTTAGTCTAAAGCAGGGTTCACTTTTAATAAATGTTTTATTACGAACGCGAGACAGCCTATTCGGTTAATCGAAAAATAAATTTTACTCCAAAGTAAATTAAATAAATAATGTATGGATTAAAATAATCACTTGGAATTTACAGGGTATATAATGGGAATATTTAACTACATGGGACACGTAGACAGAAGAAAGTCTAAAATACGACTTAAACTTAGATAGGATCACTGATATCGATAAATTAAAACCCTTTGTATATAATAAATATATAAATATAATAAGAGTTAAAAATATCAATGATAAGAATTCCAAAAGATTTTAAAAGAAATTACTTTTGACCAAATTAAAATCAAAAATCTCCCGGGTCGTTTCCCAACGAGGCGTGAATTGAAAATCGTGATTAAGTTCGTGATCGTGTTTTTGAATGATTTTAAAGTTTTTGGGTTTGGATTCTAATTCTACTGATAATAAGCAAAGAAAAGTAAAGAAAACTTAAAAACGAAAGCAACTAAAGCTTAAAACCTAAAAACGATAAAGGGATTAAATCCCGTTCTTTAAAAATTGAAATTCTAAAAATTTAACCCCACGAATGCAAATTTAATTTTCCTAAGTCCTAAACGATAAAAGAAAATTTTAAAAAAAAGAATTATATATTTTTTATTTATTTAATATGAATTAAAAACAGTTTTAATAAGAAAAATTAATTAAAAATACTAAACGATCTTGGAAAAATCTAAAAAAATTCTGAAAAGTCCTTTAAACAGTGCTTGATCAAGGAAAATAAAAATGGGTGGAACATCTTATTTAAATAAGCCGGAAATAAGCAAACAGGGCTTATGGGCTTATTGGGCTAAAAAGACTATAAAGAATAGATTTTGCAAAACAAAACCAGATGGCCCTATCTGGTGCTGTGGTTAGTGTGTGTTGTGTTTGGGACGAGTGTGTGGTAAAGGGGATGTCACATGGTCGAACCCTGTGGCCTACCTTTTTGGAAATTATTATTATTTTTTTTAATTTTTCTTTTTGAGACTTGTAAAACACACTAAAATAAACAACTTTTAAAAAGGTGACTTTTTGTAAATCTTAAAAATAAGCTGGCAATAAGCCAAAGAAAATTGACAGAATTGATTTTTTTAACTAAGTTACACTAAAGGCTAAACTGGTAAGCTTTTAAAAACTTAATAAGCATATGAAATAACTAAATAAGCTAAAACAGATAAGCTTCTACTCCTAATAAGCAATGCTAAACAAAAATAAGCAAATAAAATAAGTAGCAAAGGGCAGAAAAAGCAAATAAGCTATAAGCTAAAAACTGACAATCACATAGCCTAAGGGGCACTTTTTTAGCTTAATTTTAAGCAAGTTAGTGGAACTTTATGGGTATGTGACTTATAAGCTCTTAAAGCTTGTCCTATGGACTATCTAAAACAGCAATTAGAAAAGAGTTTGAAACTTAAACAACCTATGAAAAAGCTAAAGGAAAAGGGCTACTCACACAGTTTTCAACCTTTTTGGTTTTCTTTAAAAGACTATTTTCTGTATGCAGGCTTTAAAAAAGCTAGTAATTGAGTTTAAAAATCCAAAATAAGCTTCAACAGATGAAGCTTGACACCTGAGGAGCTTGTGTTTTGAAAATCAGAGCCTAAAACCAATCTTAACTAAATTTTAAAATGAAAAGTGGCTTTTTGAAACTAAAACTAGAATTGCTTTGACAGATTTTTACCAAACTTTCAAAAGACAAAAGTAACATAAACCAATTCTTATCTACTGCATTTTGACAACATTATCAACACAAAAACAACACTTAACAACTGACCAAAAAGTCTTAATCCAATAAGTTTGATAAAACTATTTTTGATCCAACAGTTTGAAACACCTTTTAGACCAAACCTTGAAACAAGCTTTTAACCTTTAAAACATTTTAAAAACAGATTAAAACCACTAAAAAAGGCTTGCCAAAGATGACAAGGTGACCCAAACAAGTTTTTAACCAATTTGACCCACTTTGGACTCTTAACCCAAACACCCCTTTAGGTATCAAAAATCTATTTTAAGACTGATTTTTGAAGTTTTAAGCTAGGAATTGTGAACACAGACAGCAAGGAATAACTAATAAGCAATCTTATACAAAATCCAATAAAAATAAACACCTTAAGTAAGCAAAACAGATAAGCAGTTTAAGAACAATTTAAGACAGTTTTAAAGCAAAACCCATACAAATGACATATAAGCAATAGACAAGGACAAATAAGCATAAAACAACAATATTAAGCAAAAAGCAACATAAATAAGCAACAATAAGCAGAAATAAGCAGGTGCAAAGTAAATAAGCAAAAACTTAAAAAATAAGAAAACGGATCTCACAAGTGTCCAAAGCTTTTGGCAAGAGAATAAGCTCTCAAAACAGCTTATACACCTTTCCTATAGCTTCCCAAGAAGCACTAACCTAAGGCCATCGATGATTTACCTTGCTCCATTGAATTTGAAAGATTTTTGTGATTTTTTATTTTTAAGACAGAATTGCAAATAAGCTTTTATATAAGCTTTTAATTATTCAAAAGCTTATATCAGAGCTTAACAACTGAATTTAAAAGACAAGTAATGTAAATGATAATATTTAAAGAAAAACACTTAAAATTTCATTAACTAAAAAAGGGTACATTGCTTGAAATTAAATGACAGTAATTAAAATGACAAGTAAATTAAATTGCAATATTAAAAATGGAAAAACTTTGTTAATACAAGACTGGACTTAACAAAATTCGACAAAAGAAAATAAGCTACACTAGCCTATATTTATACTAAGAATTCTTTAAGTCTTCAAGTCCTCTTCTTTGTGCTTCTTTACTGAGAGAGCTCAAGAGCTGTGTTTGTTGTGTGAGAGAGGTCAAAAGCTCAATCTTAGCCATTAATCTTTCTTTGAGCCCAAGTTTTATCATCACAGCCTTAGATTTTCTTTGTCCAATAAAACGTTGAGGTATTGCCAACATGGCAAATGCCCATGTGAGGTAGTGGGGTTAAGGTGGGTGTGACTGAGAGTGATGTTTTGTTTGTAGGAACAGTAGTCGAGGTGAATATGACAGGAGAGAAGGAACAGGGTATTTGGCGAGAAAGTTTGGTTTAGGTTAAACTGGGTTTAAGTTTGTGGGTTTAGTCCCTGATTTTGTATAGTGTAATTGTACCTACGATCCTTGTAGTGATAAAAGTTTTTGTGGTTTGGCAATTTAAGCCCTTGAGGGTGTGTATTGTTATTACACGTACAGTCCCTGAAGGACTAACTACGTTTGGTGTAAACTGGTTATGGGCTTAACAACAGTTAAGGGTTTTGGATTGGCAGTTTGGGCCTTAAATGGTTTAGGCTGTTGTAAGGTTAAAAGGGGAATTGGGCTATGTTAGCTTTTAAGGCTTATGAATTTTGATATAAATGACTTAATGGGCTGCCCTGGCCCATAAGATGGGTAAGGGTGGGCCCATTAAGTATTTTTTCGATTTTAGCTTTGGCCTTGACCTTTGACTTTGTCGGGGTTGACATTGACATTTTGATTTTTCACGCTTTTCCATTCCGTGCTTGGTTTTGTCGTTTTTGACTTCGTTTTTCGTCCTTTTGTCAGAAATCCGTTTCCTACACAATATAAGTGAAAACATACAAATACAATGTATTTTTTGTACGTTTTTGGTCTTTTAAGCACGATTTCCTAGGTAAATGGTATTTGTAATTAAGCACATACCAATCACGAAACTAGTCTAATCGAGTAAAAGTAAAAATACAATTTTTTACTTAACAGTAAAAGAAGAATAAATTATAATAAATTTATTTACTCAAAAATACGAATTCTCACAGTCGATCTCCCTAAGGGAACTCTGGTCCCCAAAGTTCAACTGGTTACTACAGACGAGGTGGATGAAAAGAGATGCGATTACTAGCAATACATACACATACACATAAAATTTCAATTTTTGTAAACATGAGTAGAAGATAGGTTTTGAAAAAAATTTCAAGGTGACTACTCTCAGCATGGCATGGTCCTTCCTAAATTATACATAGGTGATCAAGTTTTGTATAATTGAGGACAAACGATGGCATGCTCATTTTCGTCAAAATACTATTACGTATAAACTAGTATCAAATGGTTTTATAATGAAGTAACATAGTTTATAGAATGATTGCGAAAACATTTATATTAGCCCAAAGATTTATGAAATAACAAAATAGTCCATTCCTACCATTTTCTCAAAACTTCCTAATCGGGTCGGTAGCAGGTCAAATTTGAACATGCGATTAAGCAAGGTTAAGTGCAATTATGCGAAACGGTGAAGGTGTTAATAACTTTTCCTCCTCGGTTAATCCTACATCATATCTAGTGTCTAAGGCGGCGGGGGTAATATCGATAAAAGGAGTAAATACAAAATAAAAGAAACTTCTCTCAGCACCCGAATCAAACAAAACACTAGCGTAAGGATCATTAAATAAGACGTACCCGCAATTATGTTCGGATCTTGCTAGGGCTCCTTAGTTCTTATAACATAGGCTCCGCCACGAGCACCTTCATTCTGCGGGTTTCTTCCTCTTGGACACTTGTCTCTGTAGTGTCCTTTCTCCCCACAACCAAAGCATGTCACATTCTGTAGCGAATTGCCTATAACGACAAGAATCTTAGTTCAACAATCCTCCTCCTCGTGACCAAGCTTATGACAATTACTACACCTAGGAGGACACGGACCTGACTGATGATGTGCCTTGCTTCTATTGCACCATGGTAAGTTCCTAGCCTAGCCTCTACCCTCAGTCGAGGCTGCAACACTAGTCTTAGCAGTTTCTTGTCTTCGGTTTTGATGTTGGTGATAGTTGTTCCCTTGCTGGTCTTCCCACTTCCTTTTATTGCTTTCACTCACCCTTGCAGCCTTACCTTGAACTGCTTGCTCGACCAGCTCACGAGCCATATTGATTGCCTCGTGTAGGGTAGTGGGCTTTGAAGAAGTGATATTTCCCTTGATCCTTTCAGGAAACCCTCAAATATACCTCTCAACCTTTTTCTTTTCATTAGGCACCAAATCGGGACACATCAAAGCCAACTCATGGAAATGATTGTTGTATGCCTCGATGTCATCTCCTTTCAAAGTCAAAGTCCAAAGCTCTTGCTCCATCCTTTGGATTTCAGTGGCTGGGCAGTATTCAGTAGTCATCATCGACTTGAACTCAGTCCAAGGAATACGGTTAGCATTGACGATCCCTAAGGTGTGCACATTTCCGTTCCCCCATGTTAACGCACGACCCTCGAAAGTACTAGCAGCAAACATAACTTTATCTTCTTCAGCACAGTTGCAAATTTCAAACACTTGCTCTACCTTCTCTATCCAACGCCTTAAACCAACAACACCCTCTGTTCCATTAAAAGGGTGAGGTTTTTCATTCATAAAAGTCTTGTGCGAACAACCCTGTACATTCACAGTTCCCCCAGCATTCTTAGAGTTTCCTCCTAAACTTTCGGCATTATCCAAATTGGCCCTAGTCTTTTCGTATTCCTCAATAGCTTTAGCTACATATTTTTCCACTAATCTCTTAACATATTTCTTCTTTAATCTTCTAGGCAGCATGATTTTGGCAATACAAATATACAATTCGTTAAGAATTTGTAAAGGTATGCAAAGTCATGGTTCATGATAATAATAGAGAAAGGAGATAGAAGAATGATATAAATAATTATATATTATTTAAATAATTATAAAATTAAAATTTTATAATTAAATAGTGATGCTTTTATAAATAAACATCACTAATCAGAATGGTCAGTATTTATAATTGACTCACATGAATAAATAACAATAAGTCAAAAGATAGACGTAGGAATTAGAAATTTAACCAAGTATTATATATATATATGTAATACTATAATGATAATCGAGGAAGTAAATAAGGATCGAAGAGTTGCGTGCGCGGATATCAAATAAGCGATGAAGGATTCTGCATTTTTTAAAATGAAAGAAAAGAAAATCTTTAAAAATTTTGGTTATAGACTAGGTTTTGAAAAATGACCCAGTTCCCTATAATCTTGGCGCTGATACCAATCTGTCATACCCCCAAATCTGACAGTAGCGGAGCGGTAACAATTGGGGTGAGACGTCATAGCACAACAAACAAGTAATAGGAAACGACCTTAAAGGGGGCATTTTTAAATAAGTCACATTTGATGCATTCAAAATATCAGAGTTGCAGTTTTGGTCCCAGCACTTAAAAGTTTTAAACAAAGACACAGTTCAAAAGATGACATAAGTTTAGAGAAATAAGTTTAACAGTTTGCATCGAATAGAGAAAAACACATAATCCATCTTCATGATATCTAAGCGGGATCCCATCTAGAAATCACATATTATTACCTAAGATTAAAACATGCAAAAATGTCAACACAATGGTTGAGTGAATTCATAGGTTTAGTAGTAATAATTTCATGGACGACAAGATTTAAGTATTTGTAGACAAGAGAAACAGATTCACCATGTCTAAGGAAATATACATTATTGCCCTAAACTCATGACAGCGAACCTTAACATGTAATGAAATATAATCAAACCAGCACTCGAGGTTTGTGCCCCAAAACAGATACAGATGCTGCCAAACATCCTACGAAATACCTCAAATGTTAAATGCGTCAACGGTTATCTAGAAACCATAGCCCAGACGGGGATTGTCAGTCCCGATAGATCTATCCACAACACTCACGTTTACTACCTATGGTAATTAACGGCTCATGATTGAAAGGGGACTTAAATGGCAAAGTAGGTACTTAGGCAATAATAGAGTCAGGAAATAGCATACAGTTTCAAAAGTACTTGTGTCCAATAAGTAAATCAAGCATGTAATCTCACCCCGTAGAGTTTGCAAACAATTTGGTAATAAAAAGGGGGCTATGAATTCACCGAAAGTAAAAGAAAGTCAGAATTAATGAGATCGTCGACCGAAAAAGAGTCTCTAAGGATCACCTAAAAGATGTGGTGCGTCTTAGAACGGTAAAGTATAAATCGATACGTAAAAATAATTATGTGTTCATGAGGTGTGTGTCCAAAATAAGCATGACATTGCACTTGCATTTTCAAAGAAATTTTTCACACAAAAACTCAAGTCTAACCTGACTTTATATTGACTAATAAATATGTTAAAATTTACCCCTTAACTCCCATTTTATCAAAGTTAATCTATACGTTTTGAATTTCAAGTCTATACGTAAATTTCCTAATTTCTGGAATTTACCCGACTACTCGAACATTTAGCTCCTAATCTGTAGATGATAAAAATACAAGGCTTTCACCCCTGGAAAGCATTTTAAATCTAGTTTTCAGAAATGCAGGGCTTACTTTCTCAAAAGTTTCAGAACCATGTGAAAAGACTGATTTACCCCTGGTTACCCAAAACAGAAAGTTTCCAGATTTTTAACCCTTCACGGAAATGGCCATAAATCCCAATCTATGATAGCAATTAAAGTGAGGCTAAAGGGAGGTGTTATATATATGTGTCTACTATAGGGATCAACTTTTTATTCCAACAATTTAGTGTAAAAACATGGACTTATACTCGTTTTCCAAATAGTGGTCCAGATTTGACTATTTTTAGTAAATCGGTCATATCTCACTCATCTGGAGGCGATACGGCTCTATACAATTCACTACATACTCTACAAATGTTTGTCTACCTCTATAATTATTTGTCTAGTAGTCCACAAGCCAAAAATATTTCGTCGTAAGCCCAACAAGTTGCTGACCTGAAACAGTCTCTAATTTCCCTTTATCAACACACACTCTCATAAGTTTTGACCTCACCAAAAGTCAATACAATGTCATACTTGATTGTCACACCTCTTAATAACATAAAAATACATATTTTACAGTAGGTAATCAAATCAAAATGCTCTTACAAGAGAACTTAAAGGAAACCAAAAAGAAGGCTTACAAAATGAAGAAAAACTAGTAGAACCTAACACAACCTTATTTATCCTTGATATAATTTTGACTCAAAAGAAAATCCATAAATATAATCCAACCCAAACCAAAATCTCAGCCCTTAGACACCTTTTTACCCAAGACAATAACTCTTTAACCCTTAAATAATTCTTGGAAAGACTTTCAACAAGATTCACCAAAAACAACCAACAATACTAAGCTCAATAATCACCAATTTACACTAGATCATCATTTCTATGACATGCATGAACCTCTTTACAATACCCTAACAAACCAGCCCCTGTACTCCACAAATACTAGGTTTCTTGGTGATTGTGTAAGTTTCCACACACAATAAAATATATAATAATATATAATATTCCAAAAGAGCAATTAAGAACCTTCCTAAAGTCTCCCTTAAGAAAAACTCACTCTAAAAGATATATATAATATAATATATAATACGTATGTTTTCCGGAAGTATGATCTCCCGGGTCGTAATCCCAAAGATTTGAGAAATTGAAACCTCGTTTGATATTGGATATTGATTTTAATGGGTTCGAAGATTGATTGGGTTTTCTATAACTACTAATTAAAAGCACAATTAAAAACAAGCAATTAAAAACAATTAAACACTTAACAATTAACGGGAAACAAATAAAACGCGACAAATAAGCAAGTACACTAAAATTAAGTCCTAAAAATGAAAACTAATTTTCTAATCCTAAAATAGGACTAAAGAAAATTTTAAGAAAAAGAAAAATATTTTTTTTTGATTATTTTTGAATTTATTATGAATTAAAAACTAATTTAATCCTAAAAAATAGCAAATTAAGTCCTAAAAAATTAGAAAAATGATTTTTAAACTTAGAAAAGTCTAAAATAACATAAAAACT
>BQNB010061258.1:0-36570 GCA_026074375.1 Tanacetum coccineum | reverse complement strand
GTCAAAATTTATTCTTTAAAAAGACAAAACATCGTGTCGAAACACTTATTCTATTTTTGAAAATTTTTAATTTTGGCATATTTTTGCTATTTTTGGTGGAAAAACAGGGTTACGTGAAGACAAGGCAAATGCAAGTAAGATCGAATCGAAAGATCCCCCCCATACTAGAACTACACATTGTCCTCAATGTGAGACTGTCACCCCATACTAATTTCAAAGCATAATCCACATATTAAGGGGTTTCTACGCAAATCTAAATCCGTTTATTAATTATGCTAATAGATAAACGCTAAATCAAATAGATCTCGGATATCGGATTCCCATGTATAAGCATGCTAAGGATTGAAGATCAAGTGGATGGTGGACAAAACCACGAGCACGAGAGTCTTCATAATCCGGGCAATCCTGGACATAAACCACAAAACACAAAACACGAGAAAGGAAGAGGCGAGCCTCCTCACATCACACTTATTAATAATTATTATAATAATATACTAAGAATAAGCATGGGTTGCCACCCATGAAGCGCTTGTTTTTGTGCGAGTCTCTAGCTTGACTCTCCCCATATCATCGTGATATTAGGAACGAAACAAGTGGAAGAGCAAACTTCCATTAGACATTTAAATGCCACCGGTTCTAGAGAAAAATGAAAAACGGAGATGTCGGGGTCAAAAATGATATCCTCACTCCTGGAGGAGATAGGAAAAGGAGAATTCACCGGATAAGTGAAATAAGGAAGAAAAGTTTAGATAACATATGTGAAGGAAAGATAACGGCGATCCACAAAGGATAAGTTCACATATGTAGGAGAAAAAATTATCTCATGAATCCAGGGGTAAAATTTTTTGACCATAATCTTCAAATCATTACTATCACTTATACTTCTCAGGTCATAATCTAAAAACACCTTCGGATGGAGACTAAGGGTAGGATTATCACTAAGTAAACTCTCAAGATAGAGTATATCTCCCTCCGAATCATGATAACCGTCTTCAATATCCGTAGAAATATCAACATCAAGAAAAGTATCGATCTCATCAATATCGTCTCCCGGGTCGAAGATTAAATCATCAGTTAGAGCATCGTACAAAATCTTCTTCCAATCATTCATTTTATATTCCAAATCAAATAAATCATCATTCTCTTCGAGAGGTGGTTCATCGGTGAACCCCTCGAGAATGGAAACAACGCTTATAGACGGATCATGGCGAAGAAGAAGCTCAATGTCATCACTAGGGGCGAGACACTCATCCTTATTAGAATCAAAAAAGGTGTGACTAGGAAAGTCAACTTATCAAGGTTGGAATCATAAGAATTCTTGCACTCGATGTCCTCTAACACCTCATGAAAAAGAGGATTTACATCACTAGAGATGTATTCGTCATCGAATTCGAAAAGAGGGTTTGAATAAATTCTAACATCTTCTGGAACGTCCTCATCGGATAGTGAATCGTCATCACTAGAGGTAAAATCATTATTTGAATCGAAAAGAGGGTTAGAGAAAGTCACGGATTGTTCCTCATAAACGTTAATAGGAGAGAAATCATCACACGAAGTTAAATCGCAATCACTATCACTCTCAACAGTATCCTCGGACTCACTTGGGATTGGAACAAGTTCCTCAACACTAGACTTTATGAATTCATCCGATTCCTTTTCAGGAATAGTGCTAAGTTCCTCATTCCCTATGATGAGAGAGTCCTCGGGCTCCAAAGTCGGTAAAACGGGTGTGATTTTGATAAACGAATGTGTTTGAGAATCAATTTCATTCAAAGGAATAGTACTCTCCTCGTAATCATCGTCATCACAGCAAGTACAATTGAAATGTCGCGAAGGCTCGTTAGTATAAGTACTGAGTTTAGCCACCTGCTCTAAATACTGAAGTTCTTTCTTTTTATTAATCTCAATACTCATTCCATTGAATTTACTTTTAAGCTCAGCAATCATATCTTCACATTCCCTTCTAAAACGAATATCTATTTTCTCATTACGATAATCTTTAATTTGTAAGTCATTACTTAAACTTTTCATTTCATCTAAATAATGCTGCTTTAGATCCTCCATTTCTTTGAGACTCATTTCACGAGGAGGTGATTGATCGATATTAGCCGCCTGCTGTCGTTCACGAAATTCCTCAAACATAGGTCGCAAATTTTCAATGATTTCTTTATTTAATTTACTTATCCACTCTTGATTTATAATCGGAGGCTGATGATCGATGGAATACTGCGGGGGTTGATCAAAACCGGAATAATTAGGCTCAAAATAGTTTTGATTCATCGGTTGACATTGAAAACTTTCATGAGGACCCCCACAGTTTTCACAGCAAAGATATTGTTGTGGAAAACTCGGTGAATTTTGTGGATAATAATTATCACTAAAGTTTTGATTGTAGCTCGGTTCCTGCTCATAGACAAGCGGGAACCGTGGCGGACAATCAAACCCATAGTGAGAATCGTTCCCACATAACTCGCACGAGTATGTCTCGAACTGGGGCTGTGGAGGTGGGTAAGAAAAATCGGGTGTTTCATTATAAGAATAAGGATTTGGGTCATAGACAAACTCATTTCCGGATCCTACACTGCTACAGCCCGGACAGTTTCCACCATTAAACGGACCTCCACACCACGAGCAACCAAAATGGTTATACGAAGACATGTCGAAGAATTAAACGGATAAGAGGGAAAAGAAGATAAGAATTAAACGTAATAAGAGGATAAAGAAGAATATTTATAGGTTTTATAAAGAGTTTGGATTAGAGTCATAGACGGGCTCATCTCTGAAACTCACATTGGTACAATGCCGACAATTTCCACCGTTAAACGGACCTCCGCACCACGAGCATCTTGAAACCAAGACATTTTGAAGAATTATCGGATAAGAAGGTTAAGAGAATAAGAATTAAACGAATAAGAGGATAAAGAAGAATATTTATAGATTTTTCAAATAAAACATAAGAAATAAAAAAAAAAATTGGTAACCGAGAGTCAATAGTGCATGGTAGCTCTCTAGAAAACGCACAAAGAAGAGGATGAGCGGGTAAGCGCGAAGCGTTTTAAAAACCTTCTCCTTTCGGGTCAAAGTCCGCAGGATCGACCCTCCTTATACCTCTCTTATAGTTTGTTAACTAAAGATGAGCCGAAATGACAATTAACAAACGGTTATTTTTAATATTAAAATAAAAGAAAAATAAGAATAGAAATGTAAAATGTTTTTGTATTTTTATATAAATTAAAATGAAAACTTTTACGGGGAAAGGATCTTCAAGGCTCGAATGCGAACAATCCCGTAAAAATCGCTACACCTCTCCCCGGCAGCGGCACCATTTTGATGTTCGTTCAAAAACCCCTCTAAATATAATATATATATTTATATAAAAATACATATACGTATACATAAGCAAAGTATCATACAAATTATTCTTAAGAAAGAATAATTAGTAATCAACACAGGTATCGTTCTCCTCGGTAAGAGGTGAATGGAAATTCACGTTTATGTTGGGAAATATAATATATATATATATATAAAAATACATATACATATACGTAAGCAAAGTATCATACAAATTATTCTTAAGAAAGAATAATTAGTAATCAACACGAGTATCGTTCTCCTCGGTGAGAGGTGAATGGAAATTTACGTTTATGTTAGGAATCAAGCTTGATTATCATAAAAGATTTGGGTTTGGTTTCTAATTCTACTAATTGATATGTGCTTAATTACACATACCTATTTTTCTTCATTTAAAACCTGTACTTAATATACTAAAAAAGTATCCTAAAAATACATTGTATTTGTAATGATATTACTATATTGTGCACGAAACGGATATCCGAGAAAATGACGAAAAATCAAGCCAAAATGGACAAAACCGAGCATGAAATGGAAAAGCGTGGAAAAGCCAAAGTTAAAAAGTCAACAAAGTCAAAGTCCAAGTCGGCCCAATAAGCCATCAAACTAGGCTTATATAAGCCTTTATCATTTAAAATGGCCCATTCCCTTTTATATACACGGCGGCCCAATAGTCCGATATCCCCATATAGAAGGCCCCCAAAATGACTTTACTTTCGTTTAAGTAGATTAACCCTTTTTCCTAACCCTCGTACAGATCACATAGGACTAACTTTGCAACACCATTATATAACCTGGGGGACTATTTCTGCGTAGTCCTCAAAGATCTTTACACCACAAGGACTTTCAATGTAATACTTTCATACAAAATGGGGGACCCTTTTTGACATCTTCCCAAACTTATACCCTGCCAAATTAAAACAGAGTATCAAACCCCCTTTCCCGCCAAACTCCATAGATACTATTCAAGTGTCTCTTTCACCTCATTTACTATGCACCCCAGTCCAAAAACTTCACCATCCCTCTCAACCCCACCCCACATGGCTCATGTACATGCTGGAAATCCAAGAAAACCCCATTGGACAAGGAAAGATGACAAACGGATCAAGGGACAAGAATGAGGAACTTGGGCACAAAGAAAAACCAATGGCTGAGATGATTTATGGCTACTCACTCACACAATAAGCACACCTTTGAAGTCTCTCAGCAAAGAAACACAAGTTTGAAGACCTCTTAGTATAAATAGGGCAAGTTAGCTTATTTTTACCTTTGTCGAATTTTTTGTTAAGTCCATTAATTTGTATTAACAAAGTTTGTACCATTTTTAATATTGTCTTTTAATTACTTGTCAATTTAATTTTCCTGTCATTTAAATAATGTCTTTGTAATTTCTTTTTAGATTAATGAAATTTACTGTTTTCCTTTAAATACTTGTCATTTAGATTACTTGTCTTTTTAATACTGTTCTTAAGCTCTTATTTAAGCTTTTAAGTCATTAGAAGTTTATATAAAAGTTTGATTTAAATTCTGTCAAAAAAAGTTATAAAAAAAAATCAAAAGTTGTCAAAGAAAGCAAGGAGCAAGGTTAATTTTGGATGGCCTTGGGTTAGAGCTTCATGGGAAGCACATAGGAAAGGTTTTTAAGCTTTTGAGAGCTTATTATCTTGCCAAAAGCATTGGACCTTTGTAAGTTTCTCTTTTTCAAAATCTTGCATTTACTGTTCATTGGCTTAATTTGTGCTTATTTATGCTTTTTTGTGCTTATTTATGTTTCTTTATGCTTATGTGTGCCTTTTTATTGCTTATTTATCATTTATTTAAGTTTGCTTTAAATCTGTCATTTATATGCTTTACTGCTTATTTGCTTATTGCTTAATATGTTGCTTATCTTTGTTTAGACTTTGCTTATCTCTATTTAACTTTACTTGTTTACCATCTGTTTTCAAAAAATTTTGCTTAATTCAGTCAAAATCAGTCTTAAAATTTTGGTTTAAAACTTAAAGGGGTGATTGGGTCAAGAGGGTAAAGTGGGTCATATTGGGTTAAAAACCATTTGGGTCATTTAGCCACTTTTGGCAAGCTGTTTTTAAGTCTTATATAATCTGTTTTTAAGTTGTTTAGTTTTAAAAAGTTATGGTTTTGAGTTTTCCTAATTGGCCTTCAAAACTGTTGGTTCAACACATTTTCTATAAGTGCTTATTTGGTCAGGTGTTTAAAACCAGATTTTAAGAACTGTTTTTGTGTTCATTTTAGTGTCATAATAGAGTAGTGTAGTCACCTTTTAGTTTACTAGTGTTTTGTTCAAATTTGCCTAGTCATTTTCTTAGTCTAAAATTGTCCTTTTTCATCTTCAAATCTCAGATAGTTAAACTTGTTTTTAGCTTTTGAAAATTTGTGCACAAGCTCATTAGGAGTCGATTTCCATTTGTTATAACTTATCTTTCATTTTTCAGCTTATTTTCTAGCTTATTTTATAGGTTGCAAAAGCCAAGTTTTCTTTTATAAAAAGACCAAATCAGCATATGCTGATGAGTGACAACCATTTTCTTTAGCATTTTTAGTAACTTAATTGAGTTTCAAACTAAATTCCATTTGCTGATTTTAGAAGACCTTAGGACAGGCTTTAAGCTCATATAAGCCATATGCCCATAAGGATCCTTTTAGTGGCTTAAATTTAAGCCCAAAAAGTGTCCTTAGGCTGTTTGATTGGCAGTTTTTGCCCAAGTGCTTATTGGCCTTTTCTTAGCTTTGCTTATTGTTTTCTATGCTTATTTAGGTTTATATTTGCCTATTAGGTTAGTTAGTGCTTATTTTAGCTTATTGTACTTAGGGTAGAACTTATTTAAGCTTATTTGCATTTGTAGCTTAGCATTTTAAGTTTAAAAGTCTTTTATAGATTCTGTCATTTCTAGCTTATCTTCTTTGCTTATTTGTGTTTAAACTTGCTTATTAGGTGTAGTGTAGGGCCTCTCTTAGCTTATTTGCCTGTTTGCCAGCTTATTGTGTGTTTAAATAGCCCCAACATTTAGCTTAATTAAGGACTTAGTTAAAAAAGGCCCTTTCCTGTCACTTTAGCATATTTAGCTGCTTATTTGTAGTTTATAAAAATTTTTTTTTTATTAAAAGTGCTTATTTTTAAGTTCTTAAAGCTTGTCTATAAAAAAAATTTGGCAAAATAAAAAAAAGGGAAGGTGGAAGTCCAAGGTGAGCAAGGCTCGAACCTTGGACCTCAACACCCTCAACCTTTACACACACACTACACTACACACGCACCCTTGGGATTTTTCTGTCATAGTTTGCATCTAATATTCTTTTACCCTCCTTTTAGCCCATTTAGCTCATAAGCCATTTTTAGCTTATTTCCAGCTTATTTGATAAGCTGGTTGGGTTAGCTTATTTTTCCTGGGTTCCTTATAGCATTTAGGACTTTTTTGCATTTTTTCATATTTTTCCAAATTAATTTAGTATTTTTTATTAATTTTTATTTTTAAAACTGTTTTTAATTCATAAGAAATTATTAAAAAGTCAAAAAAATATAATTCTTTTTTTCAAAATTTTCTTTTATCATTTTGCACCTAGGAAAATTAATTTTGCTTTTGTAGGGTCAACATTTCACAATTTCGTTTTTTAAAGAACGGGTTTGGATCCCGTTCTCGTTTTTAGGTTGAAATCATTTTTAGCTTTCGTTTTTAGGTTTTCTTTAATCGTTTTTGCACTTTAATCATAGAATTAGGAATCCCAACCTAAAAATCTTTATCCATTCAATTCACTTCAACATCGATCACAGAACAATCTCGATTTTCAATTCACACCTCGCTGGGAAACGACCCGGGGGATTTTTGATTTTGCTTTGGTCAAAAGCAATTTCTTTGAGTCTTTCGGAATACTTATCGTACTATAATTGAATTATAATTATTGATTTTCCTTATTTATATATATTATTTATATATACTAAAGGTTAAATCTTTGGTTATCATTTTGGCGCCGTTGCCGGGGAGGTGTGTGCGATTTTCGTGTTCCGTTTGAAGATTAGTGTTTGATTTTGTGAATATTTTTATAAAAAAATCCAAAAATATTTTATTTTTCAAAATTTTGTGAATATCAAGTAATCAACAACACCAAATAAGTTCCCAATTAAAAGATTTAAAACTTGCCTTTGTGTCACTTGTCAAGTACGGCTCACCTTTAGAAGTTTAACAAACTCTAAGAGGGGTATAAGGAGGGTTGTTCCGAGGAACTACGACCCGAAAGGAGAAGGTTTTTAATAGCTTCGCGCTTTCCCGCTCCTCCGCTCCTTTGTGCGTTTTTCTTTTAGAGAGCTACCGTGAAGCAAGTTGATTATCGGTTTAAGTTATTCAATCTCATTTTGTCCGTTAATAAAATATGTTGCTTAAAAAACTCGAAAATCCAAAAATATTCTCCGTAACCTCAAACTCCGTTTAATTCTTTCTCTTATCCTCTAATTTGTTTAATTCTAATGACGTCATTCGAACAAGGCGAGTGTATGGGGTGTGGACAACCGTGTATTGGCTTTTATTGTTATCCATGTACGTGTCAGCAGTGTGGTTTCAGTCTTAGTAATGGAACTTGTATAAACTGCACTTTTAGAGACGAAAAACCAGTCACTTGTTGTAAGTGTGAAAGCCCGTTAAATGGTAGATTTTATTTGTTTTGCAATTCGAGAGCTGGAAATTCATCCGCTTATGATCCAAATCCGAATTCGTACAACGATTCTCTGAACTTTTCCGACTACACTCCACAACCCCAGTACGATACGTATTTTTGTGAGTTATGTGGGAACGATGCTCACTATGGTTACGATTGTCCGCCTCAGGTCCCGTTTGTCTACAATCCGGACCCGTGTTTCAATCAAAACTTCGATTATTTTCCACAAACTTCACCTAATTTTCAATGTGATCAATTGATCTTCGATGAGCCTTATTGTGAAAACTGCGGGGGTCTTCATGAGACTTTCCAGTGTCAACCGATAAACCAGAATTATTACGAACCTAATCCGTGTTATGATTCTAATTATTCCGGTTTTGACCAAATTGAACCCCCGCAGTTTCCCGTCATTCATCAACCTCCTCAAGAGATGAGTATCCAAGATATGGAGGATCTGAAGCAGCAGTATTTAGATGAAATGAAAACTTTAATTAATGAAAAGGATTATCGTAGTGGGAGAATTGATATTGAGATTAAGATTAATGAGCTTAAGGAAAATTTCAATGAAATGAGTATTGAAATTAATAAAAAGAAAAAGCTTCAGCAACTAGAGCAGGTAGCTAATCTTAGTACTTATCCTTCGCGACATTTCAACTCTTTTTGCTACGACGATGATGATGACGAGGAATATACTATTGCAATCACACCCGAGAAGCCGGTTAACTCTCTCATAATGGAGGATGAGCATCTTGACACTATTCCAAAAACAGAATCGGACGAATTCATAAAGTCTAGTGTTGAGAACCTTGTCCCAACCCCAAGTGAGTCTGAGGATTTCTTCGATATCGAAAGTGAGTGTGATGTGCCCGATTGTGATGATTCTCAAATGACAAAATTTTCAACGTTTTCTAATCCTCTCTTCGACGATTCTACCTTTAGTGATGACGAGTCAAGTCATGAGGAGGTTATTCATGAAATGAGTTTTAAAACTTATTAGAACCCTCTTTTTGATCTTGACAAGGAAATCATTTCTAGTAAGTTTAATCCGATTCATAATGAAGACCTCGATTTTACGCCGAAAGATGTTCGTTTTGATGCCGAGTCTTATCTTCTTGAATCATTAGTCAATCATGATACCTTGATGGCTTCCCCTCCCAAGATTGATTTTCTTCTCGATGAGTTCGCCGGTGAACTCACTCGTCTCCAATCAATTCCACCGGGAATTGATAATATCAACCTTGATCCGGAGGGTGATATTTTGTTTTTGGAGAGTTTGCTTTACGATAACTCTTCTCCCCGACCACCGGAAGCTTTTCAAGACAATTCTAATACTATCATCGAGTCTCTTCCCACATTTCCTATCCCCGTTGAGGATAGTGACTCTCTTAGGGAAGAGATCGATATATTTTCCGGTCCGGATGACTCAATACCACCGGGTATTGAGAGTGATGATTTCGACTCGGAAGATGACTTTTTCTTGATGGTGCTGAAGATGCAAAAAACTTTATGGTACAGGCCATAAAAAGCAAAAAAAACAAGATTTGGAGGTAATGAAGCATCAAAGAAGATGCAAAAGAATCTTTTGAAACAACAATTCGAGACGTTTACTATCGGATCTAGAGAAGAGCTAGATTCAGCATACGAAAGGTTTCAGAACATTCTTAGTATGCTTGAATTATATGATGCTAAAGTGTCCCATAAAGATGCGAATTTGAAGTTTCTAAGAAGCCTACCATCTGTGTGGCATGTAGTTGCTACAATGATTCGGGGACAACCTGGATTGGATGAATTGGAGTTTGATGATCTCTACAACAACTTGAAGGTGTATGAGCATGAATTGAAGGGTGTTTCAAATTCAAGCTCACAAAATATTGCTTTTCTGTCCACTGAAATCAAAGGCAGTACTTTGAAACAAAGTACTGCTGACCCAGACAATATCCCAAAAGGATATACTCAGGCTGCCTCAAGCAAACAACAAACTGCTCCTAACTGTGCTTCACACTCAGATGAAATCATATGATCTATCTTTGCTCAACAAGCATCTATGCCTATAACTCATGATGATGAAGACCTGCTGCAAATTGATGAGGATGCTATGGAAGAAATTGACATTCGATGGCAGGTGGCTATGATAACTGCAAGGATAAGGAAGTTTATGAGAAAAAGAGGAAGACCCATTGACCTCAAGCCAAAGAATGGGATCACTTTTGACAAGTCAAAGATTAAATATAACACCCTGTGTTTTCAAGTCTTTGACGACGTCAATAAATGTGCTATTCATTTTTAGTATTGTACGCATTGCTTGTAAATTTCATGAATTAAGTTTAAATCGCGTAAGCCAAAAATTAACGTTCAATGTAAACGGGCATCAAACAATTAAATGTTTACATCATTCAAGGGTTATATAATTATTTTAAGAATAATTATTAACTTTGTTTATTTTATTTTTATCGGATACGTAAAGTGTATACGTTTCGCGATAAATTGCGTTTAGGCACTCCCGGAACCACAAAAACTTTCCTACGCTTCAACAAATACCCACTTTTATACCCAATACATAAAAATTACATAAATATATCATATATATCTTTGTTTTGCCGAATTACTTGCATCATGTACAAAGATATACATGAAAATTGACATAATACTTGCAACTTGGTCAATTACATACCATACCTCATCTTGTCAACCCCATTCCTACCTTACCTTGACCAAAGCCATTCTCTTGACCCTTTGACTAAGATTGGCCATCCCTAGACACCCCTTTTGTCTCCTTGACAAGTTATACCTATTATATACATACAACTAATCATACAATTAACACTTAGATAAATTTCACAAAAACTTCTCTTTTGCTCTATTTTGGCCACGACACAAGAACACTCCCAACTAATCCATACAAATATTTTCTTATAACCCTTACACTTCTATATACACATATCCTAAGATGTACTAAGGCATTTGCAAGCATTTGGTAACCATTTCCAAGTTATAATCAAGAAAAAGGAAGCTAGGGTTTAGTGAAGGAAAGTAAGGGTTTATAAAGTGCAAGTTTGGTTTTTGTGGCTAAACAAGGGTTTAGCACTTGTACATCATCATCATCATTCTTCTTAAGGTCCATTTAAACTCTTTATGTTGCTATAATTTTCATTATTATGCATATGATATTTCTATTTAGCTTAAATCACCATTATTATTTTTTAACTACTAATTTTAATCATGAAAATAAAGTTTTCACTTGAAATGACCACATGGATTACTTATATACATGTTATGTTATTACTTACACTATGTTAAAAAGGATGAGAAAATGTTGTATCATATTGTTTTGGTGTAAACATGATTATGGATTAATTAGGGTTTTCATAACTTCATAATATGTTTCAACTTAAAGAAATACATAAGACATGTTAATATTGATTATGGACTTTTAATCATGTTAATATAACACTAAAATAAAGTCCTATGGAAAGAAATATACTTGTACACACTTGGTTATGTATAAAAATGATTATTGAGAAAACTAGTAAATTAAGTTTACTTAAGTAATGTTATGGTTTAAAATAGATTAATGGATTTGTTGACATAAGTAACTTGGACACATGAGGACTAATATGGACAATAGACATTTAATATATGTATTGTATTTATTATGTATATGAAAATGAGACTTGTGGTAAAATACAAAAGTAATAAAGTATAAAGAAAAGATCATAAATGCCTTAACTAACAAAGCATAAACTTCTGTCCCAAATTCGAATTTTTACATATATTTTATATTTTTATAAGATAATACATTTCACGACGATTCCGAAAAAGTAAGAAACTTGTTAAACGGATTAATAACGAAAAAGTTACGTTAAAAACAAGTTATACGTTAATAAACGAAGTCGTAAATGAATTTTTATAAAAACATTTTTATAAAAATCTCAAACAGCAAGGGTTAGTATTTTTAATAAATAGTACATATTTTTAGGATTCCAAAATGATAAGAATCGTAATTTTTCAATTAATAACGAACGAGTATGAATTTCGCAAAGTTTACGAAAAATTATACTTTTATAAAACTATTTTATAAAAGTTTACTATTTCATGACAGAAAAGTTATATTTTTGTAACCTCATAACAATATAGAACATTTCAAAATATGAGAAAGTCCTCAGAATGAATCGTTAATAACGGAGCTATAATGAATAAAATAGTCGTTGACGGTTTTACGACGATTTAAATCGATAAAAATATCATAGTTTCTGATGTGAACAGTAATTTTTATGTCACAGCAGCGTCCAGAAATTGAAAATGTCAATTTACTGATAAAATAGTCTTATTACGAAAAGATGGACATAAGAAACGGAGGAAATCGGCTTAAAACGCGAAGTTACGCCAGTTTTAGTTTTACTAAAACGGTAATTATAAACGTTTTAACTTATTAAACACAATTTTACCAAAACCATTAGTTGGTGATTGAGCTATATAGAATATTATGTGGTTATCAAAGTACTATATTACTAGGGAGTTTCATAATGAGGCCTCTTCGGATGGCGTTTCGACGAGTTGTTGGATTTACGATTTAAAGTGTCCTAACTCCTCGAACGTCATGTCATGACCTCTTTAATTATGATAGCCCGAACGATAGTACGATGTAACAACTATAGAATTATATTCAATGTTGTTAGATTAAGTACTCGGTACTTATACGACCTTAATTTAATTAGGTTGCATTTGATCAATTCGCGTGGCGCGTTATTTGTGATACACTTGGCATTACTCACTCAAGGTGAGTTCATAGCCCTACATTTTACATGCTTTTGTTTTACAAAGTTTTTGGGGTGAAAAACATGCAATGCTTTACAATTGGACACAAGTGGTTAAGTTTCATGTTATGATTACGTGTTGCCTAAGTAGCGATAACCCATATCTGAGCCCATTATCATGAACTGTTAATTGTGAGCGCGAATGTTATTAATAGATCTATTGGGTTTGACAACCCCGTTCGGGTGATTAGCTATCACTAGACAAACGAACGTATACCATGTCGAATAAAGGATGTTGCGGGTTAGAACATCATCACGGGCAATGTAGGCCATTAATTTGGTATTCATACACGTCAAGCTTCAGTGTCATGAGCTTAGAGCAACGTAATTACATTTATATGATATCTGCATCTGTTGCATTATCATACACTTGGGGAAATCTTGTGGTCCTACAATATATGATTTATCAAACCTATGAATTCACCAACATATTGTTGACGTTTTAAAGCAATGTTTTTCAGGGGATCAATAAGCACAAGGTGCGATGGATACATTGGTGGTTTTGATTTGGATGTCTTGCATTAAAGATTTTGTCGCATTTCATTTTGTTAACTGTTATGGGCGGAAAATCTTTGTATTTGATTAAGTGAACAAGTTAAGCTACGGGCTTATGTAACAATGACTTTGTTAAATCCAATGTATCGTTTTCAAACGACTTTTTGGTCGTTCTATATATCTCTTGTGTTGTTGATCCATAAAGTAACACGCCCCGGACCCATATTCCGCTGCGACCCAATTTGGGGGTGTTACAGATTGGTATCAAGAGCCAAGGTTATAGAGAACCAGGTCAAATGTTTTTGCTGGACTATAACCGTTTTCAAGAGTTGTTTTTATAAACAAAGGGATTACACGGGACATACATATGTGCATACATTCATGCATACACTACTTGTTGCATTAGTTGGTTGGACTAGATGCATTCATAATTAATATACATGTTATAACTATAAATGTATATTACTATAAGAGTCTTATATGGAATACTAATATAAGCTATCTTTGGATTTTCAGATTTAGTCATGTCAGATTCTGAGGAATCGGGGATTACATATACGGCAGTATCCAGTCCATATGAGGACCTATCCGATATAGGTTCACCACGAGCCGATGATCATGAGTTACTCGAGCCACCTTACATGCTAGAGGACCCGTACGCAGAGGCCGCTCTTCAGGCACCACCCTCTCCCGATTATGTGCCTGGCCCAGAGGAGCCTGAGCAGGCACCACCCTCACCTGACTATGTTCCAGGTCCAGAGCTTGCTGATGACGAGATCGTTGCGGGGGACCAGCCATATGCTGAGGACGCCTCACCTATGGCACACTCACCTGATGATGTTCCGGAGTCTGATCCTGAGGCAGACCCGGAGGAGGATGACGATGAGGACCCTGAGGAGGATCCTATCGACTATCCTGCTGACGGAGGAGATGACGGAGACGATGAGATGGACATTGAGGAGGATGAGGATGCTGATATGGATATCGATGAGGAGGATGAGGATGATGAGATGGATGACGAGGAGGCGGAGGAGGAGCACTCAGCTCCTGCCTACCCTGTGGTGGTTGCTTTACCAGCTACTGTCCCATCTGCAGAGGAGACCGAGCCGTTTGAGACTGATGAGTCTGCGGCCACACCACCACCTCACCCTGCATACCGTATGACGGCTAGGATTTCTATTCCAGAGCCATTACCTGTACCAGCATGGTCTGATTCTGAGGTTGCCAGACTGCTTGCTATATCTTCCCCACCCGCATCACCACTATCTCCATGGTCTTCATCACCACCCCAGATTCCTTTCCCAGTATCACCACCCTCACCTGTATTGACAGCACCACCTCCTAGTCCTATTCGATCATTGGGCTATCGAGCTGCCACGATTCGGATGAGAGCTGAGGCTGCAGCTACTTCCCATTCACTACCATTACCACCACCCTTCATACTCTCCCCCACTAGACCAGATGCACCACCACCCTTGCCTACATCAGCTCCTACTTCATTCCCACCACTATCATTACCCACTGACAGTCATAGAGAGGGCAGACCCGAGGTTAACCTACCACCTCGGATGGGATTAGGTATCGCATTGGGTCCTGGGTATGAGGTAGGAGAGAGCTCCGCCGCTGCTGCTGCTAGACCAGCTGGAGGTCTTAGGGCAGATTATGGCTTTGTTGCCACTATGGACAGGGAGATTAGACGTGACCCTGAGAGGTACGTTGGATATGGGATTACAGATTCATGGGATGAGATCGTTGAGACTTTACAGGGAGCTCCGGTTAGTACTGATACAGAGTTGGGTGCACACATGAGAGAGTTTGAGTCGTTGGTTAGGCGAGATACAGATGAGATCTACACGAGGTTGGATGATGAGCAGGGACAGAGACAGTTATTGGCCGGTCGGGTCAATATGTTGTTTCGGGATAGACGTACTCATGCGCATACACGTCAGCTCATGGAGACCGAGGCTGGCATGTCCAGAGAGGCTTGGAGACGAGCTATGGATTCGAGCGATCTTGCTCATGGAGGGGTTATATCTCTACGCACCACAGTTTATGCGCAGATGGAAGAGATCACAGAGTTACAATCGGCCGATCGTAGGAGGCAGAGAGCGATGTCAGAGTTGTTAGAGACAGACCGCAGGAGGCGGGAGGAGATGAGAGAGCTGAGAGCTGCTGATCGCACTCGACAGCAGCAGATTGTTCAGACCTTGACTGCGGTACAGACATTACAGAGGGAGATGGTTCCACTACAGGGACTAGTCACCACATTACAGGGACAGGTGATGACATTGCAGGGACAGGTTACTACCTTACAGGGACAGCAGGGACTCGCTGGGGGTCCTGCACAGCCTCTCTCAGACCCTTACTCGAATCGCCACATCTTGTCCTTCAATTCCAGCCATTTTCATCTCTAAGGTATAATATAAAAAGTGTTCTCTATCACCTACACTACTCATATCTCAAAGGAATTGGGTTTTCATCCAATATTGATCTTGAAATCTCTAAATCTCAAATTAGGGTTCTTGAAAATCAAAATGGTTAAAACACTAAATTAGTTGAGGGGTTTTGTAGCTTTAGGTGTGTCTTTCACTTGTTTAAAGCAGTTTTGTTTATGGTTAACATTTTCTTAGGTTGTGCTTAATTTAATGATCGAAAATTTAGGTTTTTGAGCTAAGATGTAAAAAGTTTGTGGGCTTTGTGCAATGAAGATTGTATTCTCATTCTTGAAAGATAATGAACCATAAAAACATGCCCTTGTTTGTAGTTTCTTGAAAATACGTGCTAAAATGTTGAAAAAGTGCTCGTTTTGTGTATGATATTGATGATTATGTGGTTTCTCGTTGTTGTCATGTCCCCAAGCTTTGTTCTTGTGATTTAAATGCTAGTGCATCAATTTTGAATGATTAAAATTACTTGAATGTGACATGTTAAAAATGACCCGAACAACTTGCCGTCTTTGGAACCGAACAACATGAATTCTTTGAGAACCGAACAACTTATCTTGTTAGTTGGAACCGAACAACTAGTTGTAGTAGGAACCGAACAACTTTGTTGTTAGAAGGAACCGAACAACTCAGTTTCTTAGAAGGAACCGAACAACTCAGTATAGAAGGAACCGAACAACTCAGTTTCTTAGAAGGAACCGAACAACTCAGTATAGAAGGAACCGAACAACTCAGTTTCTTAGAAGGAACCGAACAACTCAGTATAGAAGGAACCGAACAACTTAGTTTACTAGAAGGAACCGAACAACTTAGTGCAGAAGGAACCGAATAACTCTGTTTATTAGAAGGAACCGAACAACTCACTAGTAAATAGGAACCGAACAACTCTGTTGTTACAAGGAACCGAACAACTCTAAAGTCAGAAGGAACCGAACAACTCTAAAGTTAGAAGGAACCTAACAACTTAGTGTAATACGAAACCGAACAACTCTGAAGTTAGAAGGAATCGAACAACTCTGAAGTTAGAAGGAACCTAACAACTTAGTGCAATACGGAACTAAACAACTCAATGTATTAAGGAACCGAACAACTTCTTGTCCTTTGGGAACCGAACAACTAGTCTACTTAAGGAACCGAACAACTTGATCCTTAGGGATCCGAACAACTAGTTTTTCTTCCTTAGAAATCATGTTTGCCTCCAAGACCCAAAACACTTAAGATCAAATTTTCAATTTAAAAGGGGATTTTAAAATCTTAATTAGGGTATTAATTAAACTTGGTTAATTATTCACTCTAAAACAAGTTAAGTTAGCATAAGTTGTCATTTTAAATGGATAGATCTTAATAATTGCAAAAAGTCTTAAAGTTCCTAATTCTTAAGAAATGTTCACATCATGAATCAACTATACGTGCTCACTAAATAGATCTTTATAGTATATTGTATAAAATTGGCTATACATAAACTGTATTGATCCTATCTTAGCAGAATCATGGATACTACAAGAGCTCAGCAACAGGCATTGGATGATGAATTAGTCGCCCTTGCTGACCGTCTCAAGATAGGGAAAAACAATCTTCGACTAAGCTCAATTCTCAAATCTAAGGAACCTACTCTTCAAGTGGCATTAGATGCTCTCAAACTCACTCCATTCTACAATGCATTTGAGATCTCTGCTGATGTACCAGAAATATACATGCAAGAGTTCTGGGTCATTATCTCCAGACATCATTCTTCACTTCGTTTCAAGTTGAATGGAAAAAGTCATATTGTTAATGTTGACAACTTTAGAGATATGCGTAAGATTTTCCCTAAACTCCTTGGTTAGATATTTGAAGAACCCCCACTTAAAGAGGAGATTCTATCTTTTATTAGAGACCTTGGACACAGTGGTGATATCAAGTTTTTATCTGATGTCAACGTCAATCACATGCATCAACCATGGAGATCGTTTGTTGCCATAATCAACAAGTGTCTGAGTGGAAAAACTACTACTCTAGAAAGTCTTCGCTTGTCACGTGCTCAAATTCTTTGGGGAATGTATCATAACAAGACTGTTGACTACGTGTACTTGTTGTGGGAAGATTTGGTGTACCAAGTGGAGAATAAGAATTCTAAGAAGAAAAATGACATGTATTATCCATAATTCACCAAAGTCATTGTAGACTACTTCATGGCAAAGGATCAGGCAATACCAAGGAGAAACAAGATGTTTTGTTACTATGCCAGGGATGACTTCATGTTCACCACTATAAGAGTCATTTCTAAACATCAGGACACACAGGTATACGGCGCTATTCTCCCTCAGCACTTGACCAACCAAGCCATGCTAGAGTCCGAAGCCTACATGACTTACCATGCTTATGCTACTGGTGAAAAGACTCCAAAACCAAAATCTACAAAGAAGAAAGCTAATTCTGAATCATCTCCCAAGACGAAGCTTACTCAAGCTTCTAAAGGAAAAAGAATCAAGACCATAACAAAGGGAGATAAACCTACCAAGAAGAAGCAATCTGTAACAAAGTCAAAAGGTTTAACAGTGCTATCTAAGGTTGCTTTGACTGAAGCTGAAAAAATAAAGCTAGCAACCAAAAGAAGCCTCATAAAAACTCACAGCTCTCACGCCAGCAGCTCAGGTGCAGATGAAGGAACTCGTAGTATACCAGGGGTTCCTGATGTACCAACTTATAAATCTAATGATGAGCAAATCTCTTGGAAGTCAAGTGAAGAAAAAGATGATAATGAAGTGAATGTGAGTAAAGACAACGATGATGATGCTGACAATGATAATGATGTTGATAAAGATGATGAAGATGACGATGCTGATAATCAAGATGATGAAATCCTAGATGATGCAAATCAAGATGATGATGATGAGCAAACTGATTCAGATAACGATGGTGACGACTTTGTTTACCTCAAGCTTACCACTCATAATGATGAAGCAAGACAAGATGATGAAGTAAATGAAGAAGGAAGTGATGAAGAAAGTAATGAAGATAGTGATGAAGAAGTTCAAAGTGCGAATACTGAGGAAGTGGAGATGGATAAAGAGGCGACACATGAAGAGGATGAAGCGAATGAACTATACAGGGACGTGAACATTAATCTGGAGGGAAGAGACACTGTGATGACAGATGCTCCACTACCTAATGTTCAAGGAACTCAAGTAACGGAAGATACTCATGTGATAATCACCGCTCCGATCAATCCTGAAGGTCAACAGTAGAGTTCTTCTGTATCATCTGGCTTCATTTCTAACATGCTTAACCCTAGTCCAGATACAGGTATTGACACAATATTTACTCCTAACACTGAGGCAACTTCACTGGTAGATGTTCCGGTCGCCATTATTGCTAAGCCACCTCTTTTGTCTGCAACAACTCTTCCACCCACTCCTCTCATCACAAATTTGCAACAAACACCAGTATCCTCGCCAAAAACTTCTCCAAGCTCCTTACTATAAGATCTTCCCAACTTTGGATCTTTATTTGGGTTTGACCGTAGACTAAAAACTTTGGAAACTGACCTCTCTGAGTTCAAGGAAACGAACCAATTTGCTGATGCAGTTTCTTCCATTCTCGGCATTGTTGATGTATACCTTGCCAAGAAGATGTATGAAACCGTCAAAACGGCTGTTCAGTTACAATCCGAAAGACTCAGAGATGAAGCCCAAACTAAAAATGTAGACTTCCTCAACAAACTTGATGATAACATTAAGAAAATAATCAAGGATCAAGTCAAGGAACAAGTTAAAGCTCAAGTCTCCAAGATTTTGCCAAAAATTGAGAAGACAGTAAACGAACAACACAAAGCTGAGGTTATGACTCATTCATCCACTGAATCTAAGACATCTCTTGCTACAGCTGCCAACTTATCTGAATTAGAGCTGAAGAAGATTCTCATAGACAAGATGGAAAGCAATAAGTCAATCCATAGATCTAATGAACAAAAGAATCTCTACAAAGCACTGGTTGACGCATACGAAAGTGACAAGCTCATACTTGACATTTATGGAGATACTGTTTCGTTCAAAAGACATAGAGATGATGAGGATAAATATGAAGAACCTTCCGCTGGATCAAACTGGGGGTCAAAGAGAAGACAATCTGGAAAAGAACCAGAGTCAACCAGTGCACCAAAGGAAAAGACATCCAAGACATCTGGCAATTCATATGAAGGGTCCAAATCTAAACACAAGACTGCTGACAAAATTGCTCAAACAGAGGAGCCTATGCACACTACCAAAGATTTGGAAGAACCCACACATTAGGAGTATGAAACAGGAGTTACTGAAAATCAACCTAATGAAGAAACCCCTCAGTTCCCTGATTGGTTTTAGAGACCAGCAAAACTTCCTACTCCTGATCGTGATTGGAACAAGACTTTTTCTCATGCTCATGGACCTGTTCAACCTTGGCTAAGCTCTTTGGCCCAGATTGAAGATCCAAGAGAATTGTTTAATGAGCTGATGGACACTCCTCTTGACTTCTCAGCATTTGTGATGAACCGACTTAAGGTTGATACTTTAACTCTAGAACTATTAACCGGTCTAACATTTGAGCTGATGAAAGGATCATGCAAGAGTTTGGTGGAACTCAAATACCTCTTTGAAGAAGTCTACAAGGCAACCACTAAACAATTAGACTGGAACAACCCTAAAGGTCAGAAATATCCACATGATCTACGAAAGCCACTACCATTGATACCTAATTCTCGAGGTCGTCATGTCATACCTTTTGATCACTTCATCAATAATGACCTAGAGTATCTAAGTGATGGTGTATCAAGCCGAAAATATGCAACTTCAGTGACAAAGACCAAGGCTGTAAATTATGGGCACGTCAAATGGATTGAAGATTTGGTCCCTAACAGAATGTGGAGTCAAGTGCCGGTTAGCTATGACAAACATGCACTCTAGGGAATTTTACATTGGGGGCGAAAATGACAACAATTCTATAGATTTGCTGCCAATAGGGAATCTGCTCGTGATGTCTACTCTAAACGCAGAATCGTTGCTGTCACAAAGCTTGAAATAGTCAACTGGCATAACTACAAACATCTTGATTGGATCACTGTTCGTAGGGATGATGACAAGTTGTACAAATTCAAGGAAGGCGATTTCAATAGGCTTCACATTCAAGACATCGAAGACATGCTGCTTCTTCTTGTTTAAGGTAAGTTGATAAATCTCACAGTTGAAGAACGCTTAGCCTTTAATGTCTCCTTAAGAATGTTCACAAGAAGCGTTGTCATCTAAATGCGTGTGGAAGATCTTCAACTAGGTTTCAAAAGTTACCAAAAGAAGCTCAACCTCACTAAGCCGGATACATACATACCATATCTTAAAAGAAGGGATGCTTACATAGCATACTCCAATCCTAAAGGTTTCATTTACCAGAACAAAGACAAAAAGAATAGACTGATACGTATTGATGAACTATACAAGTTCAGTAACGGTACACTCAATGATGTTTGGACTGCTCTTAATGATCATCTAAAGGGAATTCAGATGGAGTATCTGCCACAGTCTATCTGGAGACAAAGTGACAAAGATAAAGCAGGAGCTATGATCCAGGAAATTGACAAACAGCTAAAGACAAGGAGGATTATGCGATGTTTGGAGAGATTTGTTGGTGGGAGACAGTACGAGGGAGACTTTTGGCTGCTGCAAAGGACCATATGATTTATCATATGATGTCCTCATCATAACATGTCAATCCTTGTATGTAATAAATAACGTAAGACACTTGTATATATGCAAAGTAGACTTTAAGGTGATAATAAGTAGTGCTTGAGTACAAAATTTACAAGAATTTCTTAGTAAATTCAAAAAATTTCAAATTATTGTACTCAGCACTATCTTTTAAACCCTCAAAAATTGAAGGGTAGCATTAAAATGTTCCTGTTATATATTATGTAACATTTTGTCCCCGAACATTTAATCAATTGATATTTAAAATATCAAGGGATTAACATTTTGGATAAGGGGAGAAAATGTGATTAAACTGAATCTAATTTGTATTGAAATGTGATCAGATAAAATGGACTCAATGCACTCCACACTTAGCATGTACTACGATTACGGTGCACATGTTAAGGGGGAGCTTTTAGTGATGATGACAAACTTTCAAAGTGTAAATCTTTTGATATTTATATCAAACACTTTGATTGAAATTTTTAATTATTTTGGTTTTGATTGAAATGGAATACCCAAAAGACCGACCATGTATTTAAATTTATAGAGTTATAAGGTGGTTAGGTATAGGTATTTAAATCCCATGATCCAGCCAAAACCGAAGGGATCTACCCAGGGATATCCACTAGATAGTGTAGAAGTCCTTAGGTATGATACAAAAGATAAAAGTTAGAATCCGAAATAATCCCAACAGAGATTGAGCTAACACAAGAAATAAACCCAACAAGGTGTTAGTTATGAAGTCTCGCAAGCATTGAAGGGGTTTGAAGAATGAAAAGGAGAAATGTAAGGATAAAAAGGTGAAAAGAAAGAATCCTCATACACTTAGGCAGAAAAACCGGTCCAATACATAATCTGTCAGAAACACTAAGTTGTTGTTCGACATTAAAATAGTCATAGACCTAGTGACACTATGCACAACCCTCCCTAAGTCACTCAAGGTCTCATCACAACTCTGTTTCATTTCTCACTGAGGTTACATGCATTTCTATCAACTTTCTCACTCCGAGTTCGTTTAAATGAATTTTTATAAAAACATTTTTATAAAAATCTCAAACAGCAAGGGTTAGTATTTTTAACAAATAATACATATTTTTAGGATTCCAAAATGATAAGAATCGTAATTTTTCAATTAATAACGAACGAGTTATGAATTTCGCGAGTTTACGACAATTAATACTTTTATAAAACTATTTTTATAAAAGTTACTATTCATGACAGAAAGTTATATTTTTGTAAACCTCATAAAAATATAGAACTTTCAAATACGAGAACGTCCTCGAAAGAATCATCAAAAACGGAGCTATAACGAATAAAATACGACATTTACGGGTTTTACGACGACGAATACGATTTATACGAAACTCATGTCTGTCATGAACAGTAAAAGTTACTGTTCATCAGTTGAGAAAATTTATGAAAATGTCAAATATCGATAACCCGTCTTAATACGAAAAGATGGACATAAGAAACGCGAGAATCGGGTTTAAAACGCGAAAGTTACGCCAGTTTTACTAAACGGTAATTATAAACGTTTTAACTTATTAAACACAATTTTTCCAAAACCATTAGTTGGTGATTGAGCTATATAGAATATTATGTGGTTATCAAAGTACTATATTACTAGGGAGTTTCATAATGAGGCCTCTTCGGATGGCGTTTCGACGAGTTGTTGGATTTACGATTTAAAGTGTCCTAACTCCTCGAACGTCATGTCATGACCTCTTTAATTATGATAGCCCGAACGATAGTACAATGTAACAACTATTAGATTATATTCAATGTTGTTAGACTAAGTACTCAGTACTTACACGACCTTAATTTAATTAGGTTGCATTTGATCAATTCGCGTGGCGCGTTAATTGTGATACACTCGACATTACTCACTCAAGGTGAGTTCATAGCCCCACATTTTACATGCTTTTGTTTTACAAAGTTTTTGGGGTGAAAGACATGCAATGCTTTACAATTGGACACAAGTGGTTAAGTTTCATGTTAAGATTACGTGTTGCCTAAGTAGCGATAACCCATATCTGAGCCCATTATCATGAACTGTTAATTGTGAGCGCGAATGTTATTAATAGATCTATTGGGTTTGACAACCCCGTTCGGGTGATTAGCTATCACTAGACAAACGAACGTATACCATGTCGAATAAAGGATGTTGCGGGTTAGAACATCATCACGGGCAATGTAGGCCATTAATTTGGTATTCATACACGTCAAGCTTCAGTGTCATGAGCTTAGAGCAACGTAATTACATTTATATGATATCTGCATCTGTTGCATTATCATACACTTGGGGAAATCTTGTGGTCCTACAATATATGATTTATCAAACCTATGAATTCACCAACATATTGTTGACGTTTTAAAGCAATGTTTTTCAGGGGATCAATAAGCACAAGGTGCGATGGATACATTGGTGGTTTTGATATGGATGTCTTGCATTAAACATTTTGTCGCATTTCATTTTGTTAACTGTTATGGGCGAAAAATCTTTGTATTTTGATTTAGTGAACAAGTTAAGCTACGGGCTTATGTAACAATGACTTTGTTAAATCCAATGTATCGTTTTCAAACGACTTTTTGGTCGTTCTATATATCTCTTGTGTTGTTGATCCATAAAGTAACACGCCCCGGACCCATATTCCGCTGCGACCCAATTTGGGGGTGTTACAGATGTTAACAATCCATCTGTTGGAACGCCCAAAGGAAGTCGAAAGTTGCTTATTAAAGGAGGAAATGAGAAAGAGATTGAAAAAAGTTTGAAGAACAAGAATGCATGTTTATTATGTGGAAGTTTTGATCACAACAAGAGGAGGTGCCCTAAGAGGTTTGAAGATCAAGAACAAGTCTTGGTTCAACAAGAATTTGTGGTTCAAGAAGAAGTTGTTTTTTAAAAGTATTCTTTTTTTATGTTTAATTGTTTGATTTTGACTTTTCTTGGTTTTGATCTTACATGAATGTTGATATATTATATATCACATATGATATTCTAGGAAATCACATGTGATTTTACATCAATTTCTTTTACATTTGAATTGTCACATGTGATATTTGTATTTTACAAGTTAGTAACAAACTATCATATGTGATTTCTTTTAGAAATCACATGTGATTTAACATTGATTGTGTTGTCGTGTAGGGTGTAATTTTATGATTTCAAGTTTTAAATTTATATTTTGCCGACTTTACCTAAAACAACACTTTCACGGGCAGTGTACCCGATCGATGGGAGTTTCGTGGTAAGTAGGGTGTCGATCACTAAGAGCGAGGAACACTTTCAATTTATTAATACTTTGGTTTTTCTAATCTAAGTTAGTCTAATCTATGCTAAACTTATGCTAAACCTAAGTTAATCCTAAATCTAATGGAAAAGGGGGTTTTCAGCCTGAGAGACTGGCACAAGTTTTGTGGTGACTAAAACGAATTCAAGACACTAAAACACACGCAAGCAAATTAACGGAAGATAAAAGAGTGGTCTAGCCAAATATAGGAAAACTGTATTAACCATTATTAAGCCAATTAGAATGTTGGTTTGTTTATTTAGTGCAATGATTATTTATCTCGAGGCGGCATATCATTCTTAAGACTTAGGCGGTACTTCTTCCTAAGACCTAGACACGTAGAATTTTGTCACAATTAAATGTATCCGCATAAAGCATCCTTATTTGCTGATTATAATCTATCTTAGGGATTAAGGCAATGGTGATCTTGTTAATCCCTAGCTCATAGAGACTTTACCCACTTACTGCTTAATGGCAATTCATACACTAGTAGTCCACTAACCAAGTCTTTACCAATTGATTAAGAATGTACTCGTTGACACCAAGGTCACCTTATGGCTCAACTAAGCTCACTAATCTAAAGGCAAAGGTAGGTCGTTAATTGTGATCCTATTGGTCTAGATGTATAAATCACTATATGGAGAGATATCCCGGCATCTAGATTACTTGGTCCGTATCACTAGATCTAGTTAAATGATAGGTCGCATACAAAAGCACGTAAACAAGTATATTGATAAATATAAACAAGCAATCAACGATAAATTAAGAAATCGAGATAAACAAACCAAACATTAAGATCTTCATAACAATGGCTAATACCCGAAGGTATTAGCCTTCAAACGTCATAATTAATACAAAAGCAATGATTTAGCCTAGGTAAACTAACCGAGTTAACAAATGATACCAAAAACTAAACGATTATAAAAGTATAAGAAATTACACGTTGTCTCCTATGGAATGAATCGCGTTGCTCGACCTCTTCTGCTCTAAAAATCGACTTTTGTGATTTAGGTATCAAGAATATGATTTAGCACACTTAAAACTCGTTTTTGAGTTTTCTATTTATAAGGTCTGTAAAAAGGTCGATACGGCGTATCCAAAGTCTTGGATACGGCGTATTGGGGATTTATTGGAGTAGGGACCACATTCGATATCTTCTAGAATATTTTACTTCCATATAGCTTAAATACGGTGTATTGGTCTTCCTGGATATGGCGTATTGGATCTTGTTTCCTTCGTGGTTTTTGGTGAGTGTAGGCATAGATACGCCGTATCTTCCTTGATGGATATGGCGTATTGGATGTCAAAATCACTTTTCTTCATTTTTCTTTGTTTAAGCTCCAGAATGCGTGCCTTTTAGTCATCTTTCACCAAGTACTCTATAATTACTACAATTCTCAATAGAAACGATTAAGTAGCAATTCTTTGCAATAATTATACAAAATGGGTTAATTATATGGGATAAATGATGCTATAAAAGTGACGTTATTTGATGTCATCAAATATCCCCCCACTTGAATCCTACTTGTCCTCAAGTAGCCTTTAGAAGTTTACCAAAATGTATCCCTAAGGATTTTTTTTCTGTTAAGCATTTATTTGATCAATTACAAGTATACAACCAAACTCCTCACGAAATAGGAAGATGAAAACACTCAAATCACTCAACTAATCTATGTGGTAACATGTAACTAATTCGCTCAATTGCTCGGTCGTGACGAGTATTCTATTATAGGTTTGGCAAGGATACACATCTCCACCACTAGGGCTAAGGAATAAACAAGTTTATAAAGGTAAATATGGGTTTTTATATAAAGGCTTAGGGTTGATCATTCTACAATCTTTCACCAAAAGTACCACACCAACAAGGCAGTTGAAGCATACATACATGGCCGCAATGACGGAATAGACATGTGTGTTCGATCATACCCTCATTCGAGTTTAATCAAGGGTTAGAATGAAGAATGATATAGGGTAGGGATCTTATAACTTTCACCAATAGTAATAAAACAACAAGGCAGCTGAGACATGCATACATGGCCGTAACGACGGAATAGACATGCATGCTCGTACACATCCTCATTCGCGTAAAACCCATGGTTAATGATTAGGAAAGGGAAATAAATTGTTGTTAAATAAAAAATTACGAAACAAATAGATTAAGTCTAAGATACAAGTTGCTAGACACTTTTTCCCGACCATTACCATGATAAAAACACAACTATTTACAGACGTCTTGATCATAGATCAGAAACAACAACCAAAGTTGGCGTTCCCGTAACGGTCAACTTCCCAATCATCCCATACTTTACATACTTTACAAGACAAGTGGTGATATCTACCACTTTATACAAAACTTTACATCGTTGACTTATAAGACGTATCAACGGATAATCAATCCTTCATATAATTCCTTCGGTCTAAGCTTTTGCGAAACGATTATCTTCAAACTTTCCTTCTCTTTTTTTGCGATTTTTCTAATTTTTTCGATTTTTTAACAAACTATACTATGAAACTCGGTGTAATTTCACCATCTTCACGATCATAATGACTCCGAGTAATTCCTTCGGTAATTCTTCGTTCTTCGGACGTACCAATAATTGTGTTGGTAGTAAAAATACATGAGTTTTGACTACTTTATACATTTCCATTTGCAATGTGCAAATTTCTTCCTAATCGTACCAAAGATAGAAAATTGACACAAGACTCGGGAAATACATACTTTACACTTTAAGCAACTAGCAACTGTAAATAAACTTAATCTAACATGGTAGGCTAAGGTGTAAATATGTAACAAAACAGATAGTTGGTGTAATTCCTATAGGATTGGCTCTACGGGTTTTTCTAGGGGTATCTTACTCTTAAGATGAGAGTAAACAAAGGGTTTATACGGGGGTTAACTAACCAGTGTAGTTAATTAATAAAACAACATATAAAAGCTTTTTGGGCGTAATCCTAAAAATTTACCAATTTAAACAAGTTACTCTATCTAAATCCATAGTACTCATTATTGTGGTCTCGAATAGATATACCAAGCCAAGTTCTAAAGTCTACAACATCACCGGCACACTCATATTTTGTGAAATTTGGGTAAACATATGGAAACGGATAAGGTTAAATCCTCACAATATCTAACAAGGGTTATTGTGTGCGGGTTATGTAACAAGTAATTTCACAAAAGTATGCTTGAATTTTTTTTAAATTTGAGCATAATTTAAGCATTTTATGTGAAAAATAGAACAAGTATACATTCTAATTCTCATCCCCCACTTGAATTATACAACGTCCTCGTTGTATAGATAAAACATTAAAAATAAGAATTAAAAAGAATTAGAATGAGAAACTCCCCTGATATTTTGCTCGGTAGATTCTTCAAGTTGAGTTTGCTGAGCAAGATTGTGTGTTGGACAACCGTCTTGAGATTTCAAGACTCCAACACTTCAAGATTTTTAGATCGTACATCCTTCACCAATATTCATCGATTTCTTTTCCAGCGAGGTCCTGAGCAAAAATATAGGAAAAACATGCAAAATTCCTATCTCAGGTATCTACGGTTAATATAAATAAGCTAAATAAACTGTACAAGAAACCAATACGCCGTATCCATAAACTGGAATACGCCGAATAGAAATCTGTAAAAAGTATCTAAATACGGGTCAGTCTGTTGAATATGCCGTATTGTTAGCCTCAAACTATATTATTAATCTTGGTCTCTATCTCACGTATGTTGTAATAGGCTAGAAGGGTAAACGGGCTCGTTTAAGTAATCTAATCAGTCACGAGTTATGGGCTAAAGCCTAAGTAATCCCAAGTAATCCTAAGCCCGGCCCGTAGAAAGCCCATAGGCATGTAAGCCTCATGTGGTGTAAGTATAAATACCCCTCTCCAAGGATGGAGAAGGTGTTGCTCTCATTTATATTTTCTCATACATTTTAATTAACCATCTTTTTCTTCTCTCTACTTTCTCTCTCTAACCTCTCTCTACTTTTCTATCATTCTTCTCATCTTACTTTTCTTGGTTCAAATGGTAAAGTGAAGTGAAAGTGATCTGTTGCTAATGACACTTCAGGCCTCGTTCCTCAACGACAAGAGACATCTGTTGCTAATGACACTTCAGGCCTCGTACCACGCTGGTTCCGCCACGGTCAAGAACGTCTGTTGCTAATGACACTTCAGGCCTCGTTCCCCAACGACAAGAGACGTCTGTTGCTAATAACACTTCAGGCCTCGTTCCCCAACGACAAAAGACGTCTGTTGCTAATGACACTTCAGGCCTCGTTCCCCAACGACAAAAGGCATCAGATTATGACAACTCTGACCCCGTCCCCCAACTACAACATGTTTCTCCGTCAGTAGATACAACAGCTCCGTCACAACAAGAGTTGGATCTTCTTTTCGGTCCTTTGTACGATGAATTCTTCAATGCAGGTACTTTAAGTGTCAACAAGCCTTCTTCTCCCACCGACAATTCTAAACAACAAGACACACCACCTACAACGAATAATCCATCTTCAACAGAACCAACAAATCCTACAAATGTTAATGCTCAGGAAAACAACGATAATCAAGCAGAAGATACACAGTTTCATCAAGATGAATTTATCAATCCTTTCTGTACACCGATACAAGAAATTGCTGAGTCTTCCTCACGCAATATTGATAATTCAAATATGCATACCTTCTATCAACCATACGATTCCGAATATCGATGGACAAAAGATCACCCGCTAGAACAAGTTCGTGGAAATCCATCCAAGCCAGTGAAAACAAGACGACAACTTGTAACCGGTCCTGAAATGTGTATGTTCGCACTCACCGTGAGTACTGCTGAACTAAAAACCATTAAGGAAGCAATGGCTGATTCTGCATGGATAGCGGCAATGCAGGAAGAGCTTCATTAGTTTGACAGACTACAAGTCTGGGAACTCGTTGACAAACCCTTTGACAAGAACGTAATCAAACTAAAGTGGTTATGAAAGAACAAAAAAGATGAAGACCAAACTGTAATTCGCAATAAGGCATGACTTGTAGCTAAGGGTTATGCTCAGGAAGAGGGTATTGATTTCGAGGAATCATTCGCTCTAGTTGCTCGCTTGGAAGCTGTTCGGATTTTTGTCGCATATGTTGCACACAAGTATTTTCTAATTTATCAGATGGACGTGAAAACGGCATTTTTTAATGTTCCATTGAAGGAGGAGGTTTATGTTGCACAACCAGATGGGTTCGTTGATCCTGATCATCCAGAAAAGGTTTACCGACTAAGGAAAGCTCTATATGGATTGAAACAAGCTCCAAGAGCATGGTATGATGAACTCTCAAATTTCCTGATGTCCAAAGGCTTTAATAAAGGTACCATTGACCCTACTCTATTCACGATTAGATACGGGGAGGACATTCTACTTGTGCAAATTTACGTCGATGAAATTATTTTTGGGTCTACAAACCTTAAATTTTCTAAACGATTTGAAAAATTAATGCACAGTAGATTTGAAATGTCCTTAATAGGGGGAAATGAAATTCTTTTTAGGACTTCAGATCCACCAATCCCTAAGAGGTATCTTTATCAATCAGGCCAAGTACGCTTTAGAAATACTTAAAAGAACATGGTATGGAAAAATGTGATACCGTTGGTACACCAATGGCTACCAAACCTAAATTAGATGCAGACTTTAGTGGAAAATTCGTAGACCAAACTGACTACCGTAGTAAAATAGGGTCACTCATGTATTTGACATCTAGTAGACCAGACATAGTGCAAGCAGTATGTTATTGTGCAAGGTATCAAGCAAGACCAACTGAAAAACACCTCAAAGAGGTTAAAAGGATCTTTCGATACTTAAGGGGTACCATTAACATGGGACTCTGGTATCCGAAGGATTCTGGCTTTGAACTAACAACTTTTTCAGATGCCAACCATGTCGGATGTATTGATACTCGCAAAAGCACTTCTGGAGGAATACAATTCCTAGGTGATAAATTAGTCATCTGGATGTCAAAGAAGCAAGACTGTACTGCAATGTCATCAGCAGAGGCAGAATACGTGGGGTTATCTGCAAGTTGTGCTCAAGTAATGTGGATGAGGATACATCTTAAGGATTTTGGCTTCAACTATAACAAGATATCGTTGTATTGCGACTCTCAGTCAGCCATAGCAATCTCATGCAACCCCGTGCAACACTCCCGTACCAAGCACATCCATACTCGATATCATTTTATCAAGGAACAGGTTGAGAACGGTATAATTGAATTGTATTTTGTTAGAACTGAATACCAATTAGCTGACATGTTTACTAAAGCCTTACCCGAAGATATGTTTCAGTATCTTGTCAGACAAATTGGTATGAGATGTTTGACTCTAGCAGAACTAGAGGTTCTGGCAAATGAATTTGCTTGATATATTCTTCAAACATCGACTTGTAAATATTTTTGATACAAAAATATAAAACATATAAAAACAAATACAAAAGTATAAAATTTAAAAAAGAAAATACAAAATCAGAAAATTCAAAAATACCAAAAAGAATCTTCTCGACATGTCTATTGGAATCGATAACATTTACGTACCAAGAAATGTCAATCAACATTGACACGGATGTGTAAATGAAGTTCGAGCAAGAGTTTCAAATGCTTTCAAAACATGTCATTTCTAAAGCTAAAGAATGACCTCTAAGGGTACGTTTAAAATAAACACCATTGCATAAATTCAAAATATTAATAAGTTTTACATTGATCAAATTTAAAAGATTCAAAAGTTAAAATGCGGAAGCTTAAATAATTCAACAACGGTATTTAAAGACAGATAAATTTCTGGTAAAACGGTGTCTTCGGGCAAATAGATTCACAAAAGTCAAGCACACGACATCCATGCTAAGAACCTAAGAAATACATGCTTAAAAGTCAACACAAAGTTTGTGAATTCATAAGTTTTGTTCAAATGTAATTAATGTGGACCACAAGATTTTCAAAACGTATGCGACAATTATAGGAGATACAACTTCACATACCGAGGCATTTACGTTGCACTAAGCTCATGACACTGAAGCTAATTACGGTAAGATAGCATGTACAGTGCTATAAGGCTTGCCCTCTTCGGTGTTTTCCGTACCAAAGACCACCTAACTACGTTCTCGACTATGACTTATATCCGTTAGTTCTGGCTAACTCGTAACTAGTAAGTGCTTCTTACCCGAATAGGGATAATTAGTCCCAATAGATTCTAAATTTTTCACTCTGCGCTCACGTAACCAAGCAGACAGGTTAAGGTGATTACATTATCATGATAAAGTCGAGGCAATAGTGATGTCTAAACACTACTTAGGGCAAACACGTAAACCCGAAGAATTTCTCTCGTATAGTACTTGTGTCCAGGTTTTAAAGCATGCAATGTATTCTCACCTCTTAAGTTATAAAACAATTATTCAAAACAATTATAAGTGGGCTTATGTAATACTCACCTTGTTGATCTGTAGTCATATATATATATATATATATATATTATTATATTATTATATATTATTAATTCTATAGTATAATATAGTATATATAACACTTTATACTTTTATTTGTTATATATATATTATAATATACATATTATACTATATTATACAATATATATTACTATACATATATATATACACTATTTTTAACATATTACATATCAGTATTATATAAATACTTACATATTACTTATTTATACATATATGAATTGGAATCGGCAAGAAACCAACTCACGAATAAAATATAATTCCGGAAGCTTCGACTTCAAAGGTGACCCCTTCTTAGTCGTTTCCCGGGTCGTTTATGTTCCTGACGAGGCGTGAATTGAACTTAGTTGACGTTTGTAATCGGGATTTTGAATAGTTGAAGATTTTTGGATTTTGATTCTAATTCTACAATTATAATTCTAAAACAAGGCAAAGGAAAGCAAACACAAATTAAACACGAAAAACGTTAACGAGATTTAAGAACGCGACTTAAAAACCTAAAACTTTAAATTTTAACCTTAGAAAAGCAAATTTAATTTTTAACAATCCTAAATGATAAAAGGAAATTTAAAAAAAAAAGAATTATATTTTTTTGACTTTTATTTAATTTATTATGAATTAAAAACACTTTTAATCTAAAAATATTATTAAAAATACTAAACTATTTTAGAAAAATCTCAAAAATTCAGGGAAAGTAGTTTGAACTATGAGGAATCTAAGAAAAAAGCTAACTTGAAAATTGGCTGAACGAATAAGCTATAAATAAGCTTATATAAGCTGTAAGCTTATAAGGGAAAGAGGCCTTATATATTAAATTTTGCAATTACAAATCGAAAAAGACCCAAGGGCATTGTGTTAGTGGAGACTGGTGTTAAATGCGTGTGAGTGTGAAGGAGAGGTCTCAGGTTCGAACCTGGACATATCCTTTTTAATATTTTTTTTATTTTTGAAAACTTTTTGCTAAACTTAAAAAGCACAAGAAAATAAGCAACTTTTGTGAAGGAACTTTTTGTGAAACTAAGATATAAGCCAGAAATAAGCTTAATCAAAATGACAGTTGGCTTATAAAGGTCTTAAGTGGTTTTAAGCTAAACTGCTTGGCTATTAAGGCTTAAAAAGCTAATTAGAAGCACAAATAAGCTGAAACAGACTTATACCAATTCCTAATAAGCACTTAACAAGGAAATAAGCAAATAAATAAAATGAAAAAGGCAAAAAAAAAACAAATAAGAATTTTTGACTAAAATACTTTTAAAATCAGTCTAAGGGGGGAACTTTTAAGCTAATTTTTAAGCTTGCAATTCAATAAGCTAATGTCTAAAAATGAAAACACAATAAGCTAGTACTGTAGGCTTTTTAGAAAAACAAAAATTAAGTCTTTAGAAACAATTTTAAGCTATGAAAATGATGTCAGAACAAGCTGATTCAGACAAGGTTAATGCTTTTGAGTTTTTATAAAAGTCTAAGACAGCTTTTGCATCCTAATTAAGAAGCTAGAAAATAAGCTCTAGACCCCAAAATAAGCTCAAACAGATTGAGCTTATACTACAAGCTACTTATGACATTAATTTCAGATCTTAATTCAAGCTTTAACTATCCTAAATCTAAGATTGAAATCAAGGCTTTTGAAGACTTTAAAACTTAAACTTTTTTTGATAGATTTAAACTAAAACTCAAATGGCAATTGCACTCTATTGCACATCTATTCCTACTGCATTATGAGTCTAAAGCAAACAAGAAATCAACTCAATCAAACTTAAAGCAAACAAGCTAATGCAACAGGCAAGAAAACTCAGATTTAAGGGACTTGAAACTCAAACCTCAAAACTTTATTTTATGCTTTGCAAACCTTTAAAAACTAATTAAAACAGCCTAAAAGAGATTGACAAAGTTGAACTAATGACCCAAACCAGTTCTCTTTTGACCCACTTTGTACCCTTAACCCAAACACCCCTTTAAAAATCATTTTTGTATTTTAAGACTATTATAGACTAAATTAAGCTGAGATTTTAAAAACAGTTGACAATTTATCAATATTAAGACTAAATAAGTAAAATCCAACCTTCAATTAGCAATTAATAATAAGCAATCCAAAATAAGTTATTTTGGGCTTTTTTGGACAGATTTCTATGAAACTTGTCTAGCACTCAAAATAGATTATGGAAGTCTTAAAACTAGAAATAATAAGCTAAGTGAAGACTAAATAAGCAAGAATTAAGCAGTCCAATAAGCAAATCACAAAATAAGCTAAAACAATGAAAAGTAGAACACACCTTGATTCTTGCTTAAACAAAAAGGTAACAAGTTTTAGCTTATTCTCTTAAGCTAGTTAGCCCAAATAAGCCCTTCCTTTACTGGCTTATCATCCAAAAGCTCAATTAAACATGGAACAGTAATGAAGCTTAAACCAAAACTTTACTTTTTATTGAACAAAATTTGAGGGTACAATGCTTGAAACTTTAGAAATGCTTATAAAAAGCTTAAGAACAAGGAATTAAAAACAATAATGCTGGAAAAGAAAATAAGACAATGATGCCTCTGCAATCTCGAATCCTCCCCTATTTATAGGGGAGTCTTGTGCACTTATGTGAGGAAATACAGCCAACCATCTTCAATGCCTTCAAATCATTCCCATAATTGGCTTAGGAAAGCCATAATCACCATTAAGACTGTTCTTCAATTCGTTTGACTTTCCATAGTTCCTTGTCGTGTCATATTATCCAATAAAGGATTGCCACGTGGCTGGGAGTGTGCCAGGATGCTGTTGTGAACGAGTCGCACCATGGGAGGGTTGGTTTGGGCTTGGTTTTGCCCTTCCCGGCATTTTAGGGAATATTTAATTGTTTTTTTCAATTTTTGAGGTTAAGGGGTAACGATGTTAAATGTAGGGACTAACTGTGTAATTTGTTTAGGACTGGCAGTGTTAGTCCTTGGGGACTAACGGGGCAAACATTTAGGGACTAACGCTGTAACAGTTTTAATAGGATATGGTAAGGGATTTTGGGCCGGTTTTAATGGATTTGGGCTTTTGTTATAATAAAGGTTTTGTATAGATGGCTTAATAGGTTGACTTGGCCCGTTAACTTGGGTTGGGTTGGGCCAATAAGATGCGTACGCCTTTGGCTTCGGTTTTCCACGCTCTTTCCAATCTCGAGCTCGGTTTTTGTCCGGTTTTTGCCTTGCTTTTGTCTTTTTGTGGATATCCATTACCTACACATTAAATAATATAAAACAAGCATATATTTGGCATTTTAAGTTTGTTTTTGGTCATTTAAGCTCGTTTTATTAAGGAAAAGGTATGTGTATTTAAGCACATACCAACCAGCACCATTCATGTTCTCCTCAATAGCACTAGTATGAGAGTGAATTCCATGTGCCTCAGATATGGTTAGAAATAATTCCAAACCTGCATTTATAGCATTATGTAGGTCCTTGGTATAGGATCTGACTAGCCTTTGTAAGACAATAGACAACTTGGATAAATCCAAATCAACTATATGAGAGACACTAACTATGAAAATCAAGTGTTAATGCGGAATCTTAACACAAGAGTAAAGAAGAAACAACAATACTAATTTACTATAAAGCTCTATGCTTCTATATATTTCTCAAATCGTTGTTGTACATAACATTGTGCCTTAGGGTTCCTCTTATACACCAAGGAAACCCTAATGGGCTTTACAACCGTGTGAAAGGATAATACATATCCTTTCCTAAGATATCTCCTAAGATATCTCTAAGATAACTATTACTATTCTGTTTCATAAACAGACTTAACTATAAACAGAACTAACTATGACCAGTACTAACTTTAGTACTGCTAAGACTACCAGTACTAACTTAGTACTGCCAGTATTAACTCAATACTAACAGACCTAACTATTACTACCAGACTTAACTGTTATACTACCAGTATTAAGTCTGTTACAATCTATTTTCCCAACAATCCTCCCCTAACTTGATCTTCACTTGTGAACTTCAAGTTCCTTCAAAACATTCTTGATCTTTACTTTAAATACTTTAAGCTTCCTGAGGATGTTGTAAATAGAATTCTTCAAGTTGTTCTTGATCTGCAACACTTCAAGTCTTCTCTTGTTATCTTTGCAGCAACTATTCTTCAAGGCTCTTCAGCAATCCATCATATTGACAATTTTGTACATCAAATCATATAGTTTCAGTCTATTCTCATCACTTCCAGGTGTGTTAACTTCTGTGAGAGGTGAATCATTGAAAATTTTAAATGGATTTGATGTCTCTTTACTAGTTAGCCATTAACTCTGGAGTAGTCAGTCCTTTGGACACCAGAAAGGTGTATGTCCATGGTTAACTGAAAA
>BQNB010061257.1:0-36570 GCA_026074375.1 Tanacetum coccineum | reverse complement strand
TTATTCTAGTTGATTGAGAATGATTTCTAATGACTTGTTCTAACGGATGATATTTTGTCCAACGATGTTTAGAATGGTGTCATTGATAGAATGTATGCATGTTTGATGAGTCAACATGACGAGATGATGTCTCCCCTCGTTCTTGTACCGGTGGACTAAAGATGTTGATAAATTTGTCTTCTTCAACTTGTGCATTTTCTTTATTAGTTTCTGCTTGATTAATGTCCTCAGTAGCAGTGATAGTTAGTGCTTGAGTTGGTGCTTGACTTGTAGTTTCAGGTGTTGTTTGAATTTTGAATGGAGGTGTATTTACAACAACGGTTGTTGATGTAGATGGGGTTGTGTGTTGTTGTTGACATGGACTAGGTGCATCAGCAGTAGTTACAGCGGAAGACTTTGACACAACTTGAGTAGTTCCATTAAGTAATTCATCAAACATCAGACTAAATAGCAAATCCAGCTCATTTAACATTGTTACTGTCTCAGCTACTTGAGGAACATTTTCTTGACTTTGGGGACCGGGACTTAAACTGTCATGTTCAAGTGCCGTTGTTTGACATTGTGGAACATGTGAGGCAATTCATCAAAGTTAACATGAATGGTTTTGACTATCACTTTTGTTCTCTTGTTATATACCCGATATGCTCTTGACTGAGTAGAATACCCTACAAAAATACACGCACCACCTTTTTCCTTCATTTTGTTAAGATTTTCACTATCTCTGACGATGTAGCAAAGAGAGCCAAAAATGTGAAAGAATTTAACAGACGATTTCTAACCATTGATGATGTGGTAAGGTGTTTTCTCATGTCGAGGAATTACGATGAACGGTTTTGAGTAAAACATGTTGTAGCAATTGCTTCAGCCTAAAAGTACAAAGGAACTATAGCGACGCTTAGCATTGTTCGAGCAGCCTCAACAAGAGTACGGTTCCGTCTTTCGACAACGCCGTTTTGTTCCGGTGTTCGAGCAGTTGACGTTTCGTTTAACTTACAAATACAATGTAAGTAATTTCGTTTATTTTGTATTTGATAATGGAACATTGTAAGGAATTTGTATTTGTATTTGTTCAAGCTGTTGTGTTTGCTCTTAAGACTGAACAAGTTTAAGGAAATCGACGAGAACTTCTGGTGTTTTGTCTTTGGACCGCAAGAATTGAGTCCAAATATATCTGGATTAGTCATCAATAATTACGAGAACATATTTCTTTCCATTAATACTTCTAACCACGTAGGAGACCGCATAAGTCATTGTGGTAGAAGTTGTAACGCTGGGCTTTTGGAGCATCTTTGTGTAAAAAGACTTCATCGTTTGGCTTTCCCAACTCACAAGAAAGAACAAAGATGATCTTGACTAAATTTAACCGTGGACGACCAATCACAATATCATTCTTGACAGCAAGTTGATGGAATTGAAGTTCAAGTGAGAAAGAATACACGATGCATAACCAAGATGTGACCGGATGAAAGCTTTAGCACATTAACAATTAGATTGGGAAGTAAGAATGATGCCTCTTAAAGAGTGATAGGAATATAGATATGTGCACGAAACCTGTGAAAAGATTAACACAAACATTTCCCTTAAAATCACACAAAATATAAACATGTACTTCTGAAAGTCAACTTCTGAAATCCGCATCCATATATGTACCAACAGATATACAATTGTGATTCAACCCTTTGATGTAATACAACTCTTTTGATAGTAATAATTTCCCATACTAGATCTCTATAACTAAGAAATCGTGCAGATTTTATCATTCAAACTTTAAAAACCGTGACCAGAAATTTCTCCACAAAATTCTTAGAAAAAGCTTGAGAATTCTTGTCCATGTCTTTGACACCTAAGAACGACGATGAATAGATTAAATCACGGATTGCAAAGAATAGAAGACAATAGAGTATTGGACAGAGTGGAACACCTAGGACTCATAGGTTCCAAAGTATTAGCAGTTCTAGATTTATTTCCTAGAGCAACTAAACATTGTAGTTTACATTTCTTATTGGGAACTTTAGATCTCAATTGTATCTAGATGGCGTAAACTTAGTACCAACCAAACTTACATGTCATTACTAACATGCTCATGATAGCTTCTTACTATTGCTATTACTCGTTTATAGTTACTGTATGAGGTTCTGAAGCAGACGATATGTATCTCGCTAATGGTGGTGTTGGGCGTATGGGGAGTGGCACCAATCAAGATAGTGTATATCGCCGGGAGTTCTATCTCATGTACTTGTGAGGAGTGTGGTTCTGAGGAGAGAATGTAGTGTATGTGTGACTAGAGACGTAGTGCGACATTATTGGAGGGTGGGGGGGGGGGTGGGGGTATAAGGGGGGGGGGGGGTTGTGTGGAGGGTTGTTTTATTCACTATTAGTCATTGTAGCTAGATCATGCCATTTAATATAGTGAATGAACACACATATAATGATTGTCTTCAACACACATTTTCCACCATAACATCAAACAAAGTTTACATTCAGGTCAGCATATCAAACTGTCATTACACGCAGTTACAGATGTTTTTATTATTTGAAAACTAAAATTCCTACAGGGCCTCTACATTCTTGCTTCTCCCCTTGACTATTGTAGGCATGACTCGATCTTCCAATGTGATTGTTCTTAAGATGTGAGGTCTGCTAACATAAGTATAGGTTAGTTACTCATTTAGAGAAAAAGTACACCGTATTATGTTAGTTTCTAAGTCTTAAGCAATCTGTGGTGTTGTCAGATTGATTAGGCTTTGTGTGCACTTTATACAGTCAGCAATCACACATTTGTGTATCTTTAAAATTGCCATCACATCTGAGCAAAATCTATGCAAGTGACGTTTTTTGAAAATATTGGAGTATACATAAATTTTGAGTAACTGACCTTTAACTTTGAAAAATCTGTCTTTTAAAGAGAATCTACAAAAGTAGCCAGTTTACCTAAAACTGAATTGTCTTTGACACATTATAGCATTCTGTACTCGAATACCGATGATTTTTTCAAATACTTTATTCTATAGATTTTCCTTTCATCTTTTCATGAGTTTCTTAACTTACGTATTGCAATTCTTTGCTTTAAATTGAACTTTCAAGTCTTGAATTTCAAAATTATATTGTTTCATGCTTCGTTTTAATTATTTTCTTTTTTATCTTTTTTTTGGGGGGGGGGGGGCGCTAGAGGTTTTTTTTTTCAGAAATACGTTTGACTGATTTTCTTAGAATCTTGTTCATTTTTTATCTGTTCTTTACATTGTTTTTCGTAGCAAGTAATTTCAGATAATCACATGTTATCTGAAAGTGCTACAAACTCTTGACGTTGTATTACGTTTGAAGCGTCTTATTTCAAAACGTTCACATTTGACGATGTCACGTAAATTACATTGTAAAATCAAGTGAATTCCATCAAGAGTATTAACACACGCAATAATCGCATTCGTAACTCGGCAATAATTGTTGGGAAATGGTAAGGGGGGTCGGCTCTGATTATATACAAAACTGTGTTTTTATTCCAGTGAGAGATTGAGTGGAGTCTATTTTCTCATGTTCAATGAGAATAAATATCTCAAATCACAACAACTTCTTCTTGTCAACACAAATCAAGTGAAATTGTTTCTAAATCATCATTGATTTCGAAATTTTGGGGACAAAAATTTTCCTTGACTTGAGATTTTGAATGAATTGATCTATGTGAGACCAAAATATGTTTGCTTTTAGAGATTGTTTGTTATGAACGTTCCACTCCATAGCAAAAATCATGCAACACTACTATTACTTTTGAAAGTCTCTCTATAGAGCTTTTACATTTATGATCCCACGGAATAGATTCATCCATCATTTGTCTAACAAAGTGTTTGTTTATTAAAAGACTACTTTGAATATTTATTCTTGACAGGTGTAATAGATTCATTATTGAACTTTCTAAAAATATCGTTAGTCTGGCGACTTATTTACGTTGTGAGAAGAACAAAGTCAAAAGATTATTCAATTTTTCATAATGCAAATAATGGTCTGATTAAATCGTATAATTTTGATCGAGCTTTCTTGGGCATGAGACGATATCATTTCGCGTCATATTCACAGTAGCTAACCATTAAAGCAAGATTATCATTAAGTAAACCTATAGCGATACCAGACGATGATTCGTCTCATCGAGTCTCGTTCTAGCTAGGAACTTAGGTTAACAAACTCATTATTACAATTACGATATAGGCATATCATTGTTTGACACTAATTGACCGGTTTTGTAGACAATATCATCCAAAGATTTGACCTTATTTTCTAAAGCAATGACCTTTTCAATTTCTTTGTCTTCATGAGTTTTGTAAAACTTAATCTGAGCCTCTTTTTCTTGTGACATTATGGAGATGGTTCTTGACTCAAAAAGCTCCTTTTTCATTGTCTAAAATCGTTTGATTGTAAATCGTATCTTTTTGAGGATATCATTAAATATTTTCAGATTCCATATTGTATTAGGCCTTAATCCCCCTTAGCTTTGCATCCTATCATGTCCACTCTTTTGACGTAAATAATTCACATCATGATATCTATCAAGTTCAGCTTAGAACTTCTTAAGGTCTTTAAACATCAACTAATTAGTCTTTGATAGTTCATTGTTTGCTTCTTTGAAATGGTTATTTTAGTGCTACAATCAAGTCAAGCTTTTATCAAGCAACTCGTGCTCGAGCTCGAGCTTGACTCGATCAAGCCAAGCTTTTATGAAGCTCAAGCCCAAGCTTAAGCCCAAACATTAGACCAAGCCAAGCTCAAGTTTTTAATAGGCTCCGCTCGTAGCTATTATTTCAATGCTTTTATTAGACTAATTATAATACTTTTCATATAAGATAATTAAGGTTAATATGAGTATATAACTTAAATACAAGGACCTATTTCATAAATAAAATGAATATGTATTCAAAAGGACATTAACCCTAAAGTTAATCTAACACAATTAATGGGATATAGTGCTTTGTATTCTTTCATAGCTTAGTTTTGACTTTTGAGAACATTAAGGCAAAAACCTAATCAAAACTAATTAGTACATTGCTAATGTACGTTTTTGTTAAATTACCTATTGTACGTTTGAATCACTTAATTATTACGTTGCTATATGTTATCTATTTTAATGTTTGACTTTGTACGAGAATTATATAGTAGTTTTATTAATGTTTAACGAATCTACCTGGTTATATTCACTTATGCGGTTTTTGTTGATTTTACTTTAATGCATATGTTAGTTGATGAGTTTGGTGTTTGGGCTATTAATTACATTATATTTGATACACATTAAGCTTTTCAAGCCAATCTCAAAGATTTAATAATCCTACTCAAGCCAGCATCAGCCTATATGTTTAAAGCTGGACGCGTTTTATCAAGCCAAGCTCAAGCCCTACTATTAGTTTTTTCAAGACAAGCTCAAGCTTGTCAAGCTCGATCCTGCTTGATCTGATTACACCCTAGGTGTACACAATGATTCTAAACTTTTGTATTTTTTGGTTTTGAAATCCTTAAATTTCAACCTTTCAATTTATCAACCTAAAGCCTTGTTTGATGTTTCCAAAATTTTATACGTTTTGCTGCATCAATATTCACATTTTAGTTCTTATTAAGAACAGCTAAGATCACATTCTTAGACAAATGGATCATCGATATCATCCTGGTTCATCCATGTTCTCTATCATAACACATATCCAATGAATCATAATTTAGGTTATGTTCATCTTGTTCAATTGATATGTGTCATTAACAGATTAGTGCTCAAGCATGTTCAGTTTTCAAAGGCTAATACACCATTATAGGTTATCATCTTATTATTTTACTTTGCAATGGCTCAACATCAAGATGGTCCAGAATTGTCAGCATGCCATTTGTAGTAACCTCTTAATACTCGTGCCTGTAGACAGATAATGTGGCTTCCAATTCCTATAACTTCATACATCATCAGGTCACCCTTCAATATGCTAGCCCGCATTCACTAAAATCTAGCTTACCTTACTGCTTACACAATATCATTTTATCCTTGTGATAAGCTGCATCCTTTGCCCGTTTTGGTTTTTGACATTCCCTTGCTACATGCCTATATTCTTTGCAATTATAACACTAAATCAAAGACTTCGGCAACCCACCTAATAGATATCCTACATCTCTCTACCCAGTGTCAACAATTAACTATCTTTGATTAACAATACCCGTTTCCCTGTTGATTACTGGAGAATTAACCTGATAGCTTGAGCATGTTTTGATGAAAGTCTGAGGTGCTGTTTGGTAGGATTGTACATTTTTCTTGAATTGATAGAAAAAGTACAAGCCATGAGTTATCAATCCCCTTATTCCTTGACATTTTATGATTCCCATCTTCAGACAACCTAAGTAGTTTATTGATCATAGGGGTGAAGAAAGAGTTAAAAATTTCTTTACGGCTCTGTTTCAGGTAGGCAGCCATGCTTGAGATTCAGTTGAGAGAATTATGAGTGAAGCTGATTAGATTGGTTTGAGATGGTAGACATGTGTTTGTTGAGACACAGTCCAAGGTGGATTTAGTGATTAAAGATGTAAGAATACACATATCTACTTTATGCTTAAAAAAGGTCCCAAATAAACCCCAAAACGGATCTAAAATACGCAAAAATGTCTGTATCTGAGTTTATTGGTGCAGGTATGGCGATATTCAAATTATTGCACAAAATCAGACGAAAAATGGCGGACACAGAACTATGAGTGATCAGTGAGCTAAAGAAATGCAAGCCGAAGCCAGAGAGAAACATGCTCAACCTACGTACAAGTTCAACTTGCCAGGCTAATCCACAGTCAACCAAAGCCCATCTCTATATGATTTATAAACCACGAGGGCATACTTTGCGAATTATAAGAAGTTGTGATTACATCTTGAACCATAGTAGCAAGTGCTGTACTAAACACAAGGATCTGCAGATGTGAGCAATATCCAAAGGATTACAAAACAGACCCAGGTCAATACACCAGCGTGATCCCTCTCTCGTCCAATCAACAGCCAACCCGCTAACCCAAATCAAACCATTAGCCCGAGCTCTCACCCGAACCCTTAAACCGACCACCCGTTAAGGTTATATACACTCCTTTACATTGAAGTTACATGTGACATCACTTTTTCCCCAAATGGAGATCAAATTACAGCTACACCACACACAGAATCACCCAAGAACACAATAACACCTAGTTAATCTAAACCACATCACCCCGCACACTAATAACCATGGGTCTAATATTCCCCATCACACTCTTAACTCACCCATCACATTTCAATATAGCTCACCCATTCCACCTGCAATCGAGATGATACTATAAGTGCTTGATGTGACGTATCGTGAATTACCTCACATAACTAAACACACTCTATTCCATGTCATTGATTCCGGGAGTTTACACACTTTTTAATCCAACGATTAAGATACATATCAAGGAGAGATGAAAGAGATCCAAGGGCCAAGACAGTGAAAGCGAGATAGAAGATCCGAGAAGCTAAAGATTTCGGGTAAAATACCCTCATCCATCAACCACACCGAAGTAATTTTTTATCTGTTAATTTTTTCGACAAGTTATTTTTTAAGTAATAAGTTTTAATATTTGTTAATTTCAGTTTTAGATACATCATTTCCTGCTCTTTATGTAATTTCAATTATGTTATTCAATTTCGAATGTAATGAACACCTTATTTCAGTTTTCTAATAAAAGAAATTTTTCATATTAATCTTTGAGTCTTCCATAAATTCTGTATAAAAATTGGTGTTTAGTGTTTGTCATTGCGGTCATTTGATCAGACATTGATACTTATTGGAACTGGATGGTGTTTAAGTGTTCAATTGAAGGTTACATAGAGCTATTGAAAGCACATAGGTTGAGTCGGATGTAATTGATTAGGCTTATTTGGGAGTAAGCCATAAGCCACACAGCTTATAGTTACGTTTCCTGTTCTAGCTGTTAAGCTAATGGTACCCTATCTTATGTTAATTACGAATTTAGTTTTTTTTTTCTCTTCTTTAGTAATAATCTTAATTCTCATTAGAATTCAAATATTGCGATTGTATTAGCTTATTTGGAATAAGCTTGCGTTTGCATTTATTTTGAAATCTGTTAGGTAGAGGAGTGAAAGTAGTTTGCTTAGTTTGTTTAAAAATAAAAGTTATAAGCTATATAGCTAGGAAAATAGCTCTCTCAAGGCCCTTTTAAGCTTAACTAGCTTATTAAAGAATAAGTAGATAATAAGTTTTTAGATAAAGTTGGACTTAGAAGTTAAAGTTAAATAAGCTGTTTATTATAAAAAAGGATGCTGGATTGTTAGTTATTAGGATGCTGCAGGACATGTTATGTCATTTTATAGTTTCTGTTAGTTTAAATATTACACAGTTAGTCCTTGTTTACATTACTTGTTAGTCCATAGTTAAGTTCTGCATAATTAGTCCTTTTATATTTTCATAAGATAGTCCTATGTAGATTAATTATTAAAGTCAAGTTAGTCTTAGTTAATGACTAAATCTGCCATTATCTCATAACTTTGTGATTTATGAATAAAATCTAATTTACAAGCGCCTACCCTTTATCTATCTGTTATGGCATATTCCGGCCCATCGTGTGTTGACTTGGATTTATTAAGTGTTTATAAAAATAGTTATATATTAAGATCAAATTTAGGTTTAAGTTAATATTTAAATTAGTATTTTATAACTAAGTATAAAATTATGGCTTTTTTATAAATAACTATTCTGCAATTTTTACTCTTATAAAAAATGATTTATAAATTTTTAGTTTAAGTTTTATATTATTTTGTTAAAAACAAAAAATAATTTCAAATTTAAAACTATGCTTAAATATTCAACCTTTAGTATTAAATTTTAATCTTTTAAATAAAAAATTTTAGTAATAAAAAAAAATGTTTTTCTCATCTTTTTAAGTAATTTAGGATTAAGTTAGCTTAAAAAGTATTTTTCTAAATTTTTATCAATTAAATTTCTATTTTTAGGATTTAATTTAGAACATAATAGTGTTAATTCATATAAAACTAACCAAAAAGCTTTAAAAATATTATTCTCATTTTCCTAAAATTTTCTTTAGCATTAATTTAGAATTGTGCAGAATTATGTTTCAATTTTAGGATATAAATGCAATTTGTTTTCTAATGTAATGTCATATTTATTATTTTCGTAATTAGTTTTGTATTGTTAATATAGTTGTTTTATGTGTGCTTTTTAAATTTTTAATAAATATAAATCAAAATATAGTCTTTTCTATTCAAAACAGATGCTAAACTTAAAACAAGGTTTCCATTATTCACAGGTCATTGGGGAAACGACCCGGGTGATCATACTTGCCCGGTCAAACATACGTAATAGTTAGTGACTATATACATCTTTTGTGAGTGGAATCTATTCCAAGGGATACTTTGGGGATTTACTTAATTTCTCTAAAAGTATATTATTTTATACGTTGTAAGAGGTTATTGCTCAATCAATTAGCAGACGTCTAGTCCTTTTAGCTCTTATCTCAATGACTTTGTTCTGGTGATTGTTTCGGGAATATCATAAGTTTGTGTTAGAGACATTCTTCAATTCTTGAATCTGCATTAACAGCGTTCAAAACCTTTGCCATTCTGTGTTGTAATATGTCAAGTAAGAACTTAACATACACTTGATGATTGTAACATAAACCACTGATTTCTAACAAGCTCATTCATCATCTGTAGAACTTAAGTAATACGATCAATGTGAATCACCATCATGTGATGTAGAACTTTCCAAACTCCTATATATAATTTGGTTTCAAGATCTTGAACGATTGATTGATTAACCTGAACAACTCATATCTTTCTCACATTTCACATGCCTTAGCGGACAAGCATACGAGCTTAGAGAGATATTCAGTATATCTATCACTGTGAGATTATCCCTAACAACTTCATCTTCAGCATTGAGTTGATCTCTGAATGTTCTTGTGAAACATCTTATAAAGTATCTCCATTTACCCTATGTAGTGGTTTCAAGAACTACCTTTCTTGCAACTGGAACAGTCTTCTCAATCATTTGAATTTATAAGGTGATTTGGTAGACATATTGGTTGGGTTTCATGTTAGGTTTTGGTTCGATGTAAACTTTTGACTCTTGGATTTGCCACTAGAATCGTAATTACCATAGGGCTACACATTCGTGGAGCAGGGTCCTCTACCACGCTTCGCTTCCATAATTGAGCATTGATGAAGAGCATTTGATGTCTGAGTTTGCATTGTATTGTTGGTATTTGACATTTTAAGGTAGTTGTGAATGGATATCGAATCTTATGTTTTTGAAGTGATTGAGTCTTAGGAATACGCGAGATTTTACAATTCTTGATAAAACAAGGAAAATAAGTTAATATTTCACAGGATTTTACAAATCAAATATCAACCGTATAATCCTCCTAAGCAAAGTGTATAAATCTCCCAACCAAAGTGTATAAATATCCTAGCTAAAGTGTAAAAATATCCCAGGCAAAGTGTATAAATCTCCCAAGGAAAGTGTATAGTTTTTCTAACAGAAGATGTATAAATCGCCTAAAAAAATGTATAAATCACCTTAGAAAACAACGTATAAATCGCCCAACAACTTCGTATAAATTGCCTGAATACACACGTATATTTCACCGGACAAGATACATATAAGTCGCCTCGTATAATTCGCTCAAGGAATAACATATAATTCGCCTGAAGTATCACGTATAGTTCGCCCAAGCAAGAAGCGTATAGTTCGCCTAGCTAACACGTATAACTCGTCTAACCAAAATGCGTATAACTCGCCTCTCGTATAACTCGCCTAACAAACATGTATAACTCGCCTAGGTATAATTCGCCTAACGTATAATTCTCCTGCACGTATAATTCGCCCAACCTAGTTCGAAACCCAAAAACCATAAATCACTAAAAGACATATTTTTTGATGTTTTTACCCAAAATTTCTTGTACTTCTTACCTATCTAAGACTAGTAGAACCATAAAAATATAAACTTTATGGTTTTTAACACAAAAAGTTTAAAATCAAGATTCTTAGACCAAGATTATTTTCGAACCAAAAAGAACTTAAAAGACCAAGATTTAGGTGTTTTTCCTAGGATCTACTTGTACTTCTAGCCTCTACTAAGGTAAATAAATAAGAAAGGTGAGAGCTTTATGGTTTTTTGAACACACAAAAGTGAAACCCTCTTTTGTGTAGGTGTTCGAACCAAGTGAAAAGCAAAGAAAAAAAGAAGAACAAAATCACCAAAAACCCCTTGGTGTATGATACCACATGTTATCCCAAATGTAAACCACTTCACAACAATAAGCAATACCAAAAGCCTCTTATGAACCAAAATAAGAAAGAAGAAAAGAAACAAAAGTATAAAGAAGAAAGATAGAATATTAGATTGAGAGGAAAGAAGAGGTGGATGATTACACACACATACAAATGTAAGAAATGGTAACCAACACCCTTTCCATGTGTGGAGAGGGTCCTATTTATACCTTAAGCCTTCATAATGGCGTATGGGCTTTTTAACTTGTGTCGGGGTTGGCTTATCTTGGGCTTCGAGCCTGAAGCATGGACAATATTAGATTACAATCCAAGCTCGTTAATCTCGACTAGCCTATTACTTAAAAAGACTAATTATGACTATTAAGACCGATAACATTCTTGTAAAACCCAAAATTTGAAATTTCATTTCATATTGGTAATTTTGAATATAACCTAAAGTTTATTAATAAGTATTTGAAAATAAAACCTTAGGTTATAATTTTGGGAATTATAAAGATATATTGTTAATAAAAGAAAAAAAAGATAATTTGGTTAATTTGATTACTTGGTATATTTACTTTCTTTTATTAAAAGAACCTATTTTAAGAGATAAGTATTAAAAGGTATTAGCAAGTATTTTGTGTAATCTTCAAAATAGGAAAAAAATTATTCCCCCCCTCTTTTGCTTAATGAACCGGCCCCTATAGGTGTTGATACACCAAAATCTTTTAATTTTGAAGTCTAGCTTAATTAGGGAAAATAGTGTAATTAAAAAAGGGATAAATCTTTTAATTTGCAAACAAGTTATTTTTGTCTTTCTCTTCCTTTTTTACTCTCTTATAACTGGCCCCTCCTCTCTCCCATTCTCATTATTCTCTCAAAATTATTATTCCATAAATTTGTGTATTCCTCCAAAAAAGCTTCAAGCAAGAAGAAGGTTTAGGTGTTTTTGAGTAATCCTAGAAGTTTTGGTGTTCTTGGTGTGGTTTGATCTTCAATCTTTGGTGTGTTCTCGGTGTTTGATCTTGTACTCCTCTAAACTTCATTCCATAGGTAATTCTTGATTTTGTTTTATTTATGTTGTCCCATGATTACATATGCAAAAGTTTTCATAAAAACCTAAAAGATTATAAGAAATAATGTGTTTATGTTTTTGTCAATTTCTCTAGGGTTTAATCTAATTAAAATGGATAAATTACATGTTATGAAGCCCTAAGATGATCATTAAATGTGTTATTAATAAAAACTACAAGATTAGAAACCCTATGGTTGGTTTTGATGGGTGTTAATCAGGGTTTTCATGCTAAATAATTATGGGTAGAATTTTAGGTCATGTTCAACGGGGTATAACTTGATGATAAAAAGTGGGTTTAACATGATTCTTAAGCCTAAAGTTAAATTCAAAGAGTCTAATTTCTGGAAAATTAGGCCTCATGTCAATTGGAGGTCGGGAAGATCAATTTTTAGATTTTATAAGATTAAGTGTCAAAACTGCAGATTCTGGCCAAAAATTTCTGTTGTAGTGTTTGATTTTTAATTCTCAAACCGTAAGGAGTTAGAATTAAAATTTGATTTGGTAAATTAACATGATATGTGCTACATCTATGATTTTTTTCAGACTTTTTTGAGTTGTCTAAGTAAGGTTTTTTACGCGTCAACTTTTCAAAGGTTCTGCCAGGTCAAAATTCAGGTCAGTTTTGGGTAACCAGGGTCAAAGGGATACTTAAACATGGAAAAAATTAAACCAGTGATCATGGGTGTATTAGACATATGTAAGAACCTCTGTAATATTTGGTGTAATTTTATAAGATGTTTTTGTGGGTCTTTAAGATCGGGAAACTTACCTTAAAAACTAGACAGATTATGAAAATTAGGAAAACCCTAATTAGGTCACTTAAACTCTATATATGGTAAGACCAAGTGATAAAACTTATAGCATAAGATAGATAATAACATGTAATCGTGGGTTCTTGTAGATTCAGTGAAGAGGTTGTGATCTTTTGTCTTCGTGTTCGTTCTCTCATTTGCTTATTCGTTAAGGTACATATATTCCGTCCTTTTAGTAAGGACATCTCATGTTTTGATTCTCATTTGTTTTAGCTACTTTGGTTCTGGGTGTTAATTAGGGTTTTCATGGTTAATAATTCTGGGCAGAATTTTAGGTCATGTTCAACGGGGTATATCTTAATGATAAAAATTGGTTTTAACATGATTCTTGAGCCTAAAGTTAAATTCAAAGAGTCTAGTTTCTGGAAAATCCGGCCTCATGTCAATTGGAGGTCGGGAAGGTCGATTTTTAGATTTTATAAGATTAAGTGTCGAATCTGGAATTTCTATCCGAAAAATTCAGTTGTAGTGTTTGATTTTTAATTCTCAAACCGTAAGGAGTTAGACTTTAAAATTTGATTTGGTAAATCTTCATGATATGTGCTACATCCATGATTTTTTTTCAGAATTTTCTGAGTTTCCTAAGTAGGGTTTTTTACTCCTCAACATTTCAAAGGTTCTACCAGGTCAAAATTCAGGTCAGTTTTGGGTAACCAGAGTCAAAGGGATACTTAAACATGGAAATAAATTAAACCAATGATCATGGGTGTATTAGACATATGTAGGAACCTCTGTAATTTTTGGTGTAATTTTAGAAGATGTTTTTGTGGGTCTTTAGCATCGGGAAACTTACCTTAAAAACTTGACAGATTATGAAAATTAGGAAAACTCTAATTAGGTCACTTAAACTCTATATATGGTAAGACCAAGTGATAAAACTTATAGCATAAGATAGATAATAACATGTAATCATGGGTTCTTGTAGATTCAGTGAAGAGGTTATGATCTTTTGTCTTCGTGTTCGTTCTCTCATTTGCTTATTCGTTAAGGTACATATATTCCGTCCTTTTAGTAAGGACATCTCATGTTTTGATTCTCATTTGTTTTAGCTACTTTGGTTCATTTGATAATCTGTCCGATTTACTATCCGCACTCAGGACTCATTAATATTCGTTGACATTCCGTTTGATTTGATATTCACAATTATGATTCTGTTGATCTTTATTTGAATATGATGTTAGATCCGCTATCTTGACTTGATCATTAGTATCTTGTTCACTTATATCTTTGCTTTAATCTTGCCCGAGCTATTTGTATCTAGTCATGGAGGTACCATGACCATGTTATTGATGCACCAATGGCATGACACTATCTATGGCTGTGTGATTAGTCCATGACGTTCCCTTTTGAATGATGGCCTTTGATTATTATTAGCTTACATATGTATGTATACTCGTCATTGTACTTGTGTATATGGATATGAATTTGTTTTACAGGGAGCGTATGGATGCATCCTAGGTACTTTGTTCCGTTCAGTTCAGGTGAATGGTTGTGTGTGTGCAATACACCCCATTTCACATTTTGTAGGGTACATCTGGAGTCTGCAGCTCGCATGTATAATTTTATATGATATGAAATGATATGATGTATGTTGGATTATGAAGTCTAAGCGCGTGGCATGCTTTAGACTTTTGTTTCGAGCTCGTGGGCACTCCTTGGTTATCCTTAATTCTTAATTATCACTTATTATTTCGCTTATTATTTCGTATGACATTTGTTTAGCAGATTCTCATGATCCATTTCATTCATTCTCTTATCTTATTACCGTTGTCATTATTATATCTGTTCACTAAGCGTTAGCTCAGCCACATTTTCTTTTCCTGCGGCAGGTACTAAGCGGGAAGCTGGGATATGAGTGATGAGTGTAGGAAGCTTCTAGAAGACCAACCCTTATTAGATTTCCTATTGTTTTGGATTTATATTTAATACCCTTTCATTTGAAGATTTCTTTCATTTAGACTTTGTTGGAATTTAATACTTTTTGAAGTCATTTGGTTTTATGACTTGGTATTTTAAATTAATAAAGTCTTCCACTTGCGTTTATATGTTCTGATATGACACCATAACATAACTCTTGGTCTCTTTATCGGAGCGGGATGTTACAATTGTTGTTCGACTTATATAAATATAAGGCTAACATTTAGTACTATCGAATTTAAAAAAAGATAAAGTATACCAAAATTGAGCTCTTATATCGAATTTGATAGATTTTTAACCTATAGACACATAGCTTGGTTGTAGTGTCTAGTGTTGCACTGTGATTTCTAATTCCTAGGTTCGAATCCCACAAAGTGCTAGTTTTTGTGTTATATCTTTTACCATTGAAATTGATAAAAAGGTACACCAAAATTCATGTTAAGTATCAAAAATGGTAAAGAATAACTAAAACTAAGTCTAGCTTAGTTGGTATAGGCGTGGGTGTCTAACCCTGGAGACTAGGGTTCGATTCTCACTGTGAGCAGTTTATTTGTTTTTTTTCCAGATTAAGTCTGTGCTATTGAAATTTTAGTACAAATATCAAATTTGTTGAAAAATTATCAAAACTCATATTAGTTAAGTTGGATAATGCATTGTAGTTTGATTATAATAAACTTGGTTTGAATATTGTAATAGGATTTTTTAAGTCATATTTTAGTTTGTACCTCTCACCGAATTTGCTAAGAAGACTTGTTCGAGAATTAAGTGTCCGAGAATTTCATAACCGAGAAGTGCATTGTATCGATATTAGACTTGTCCGAGAAAAGTTTGACCGAGAAACGTTTTGTCTGATATCGGGTAGTATTGATCAAATTTGGTATTTTTGGATTGTGTAACCGTGTTTTCATTGAATTTGGCTTTAACAAAAAATGTTAACCGAAATTGACAACCGTAATTGTTAATTGAATTTGTTAATCTTTGAATTTGGTTAACTGAAGCATAATCGACATTTATTCTTACTCACAACCAAATTTGAAACCGAACAAATTTGAAACATCAAGACAAAACCACAACACAACTCTATCATTGATGTGGTCGTTTTAAATGCAACAGGTTTTACAACTCCCTAGGCAGAGTACCTAACCGTTGCAATGTAGTATAACAAGGACTCGAGAGTTGTTATCGTTCTCTAAGGGAATAGCGCGTGAAGGCTCGAACTGAATCTAACTAAGATCTAAAAGGTTGAAAGAATATTATTTTTGTATTTTTATATTTTATGAAAGCAAGTAAAATTCTTGTTTTGAAGGGGGGTTTTGGTTTTAAACTAATTAAACTAAACTATGTTGGTGAGAACTCGTATGGGTAAACAAACGTATTTACTTAATCATGCACTACTCCTTAGTTTGCTTCTCCTAAACCTATTGCTTTTTTACACTTGTGATGATCTATGTAAGTATTTCCTAGGTCATGAACGAATTACATGAATCCGCCATTTATGTAATATTCCATTAAGGCAACACACAAGTAAGGTAGTATGAAGACTATTACAAGGCCCCTAAGAGTACATTACATCCTCAAAAACACTTAAAAGGGATCAACCATGATATGTGAGAAATCACATATCTTTTTTATACCAAAATGGCCCTAAAATGAACAAATTGTGCAAATTATGCTTGTATATTGCTTGTTTTGTTGTTTGTGAATGTGTAGGTACGGATATTGCAAAAATCACAAGAAAACGGTCAAAATCGGACAAACACGAACACGGGAACGGATAGAGTGCACAAGAGCCGGAAGTTTCTAGCAAAAGGTCAACAAAGTCAACCTTGGTCAACCCTTGGTCAACCCAGAAAAAGACAGAACCCTCAAAATACTCAAATGAGCCTTAATGTTAAACTAAATTCACAATAAGTCCTTAAAACCCTAACACCGTTAGTCTTTTTATTATAAAAGTTAACGGTCGTTAACTCTTTATAACCAAAACCCTTAAATCCTTCACCCGGCCCAACTCTTTAATAATAAACCCATGGCCCAAACCCTTTTCCCTGAGCCCAGGTCAACCCGTTTAAACCCCAAGTCAAACAACGGGTAAAAAGGGCGCCAAAAAGGATGTTACTGTTCATTCACCATCCTAAAACTAAACCATAGGCTTAACCATGGCGAAATTAACTCAACCAAGCCGTTAACACGTCACATTCAATCATACCTCACCCTTTATATCATGAAGAATGCGTGTGCACCCTTCTAGAATGTCACGTTGGCGATCTGTACATACATAAGGCAAATCAAGGGTCAAGATCATCTCCAAATGATTGGATGCTTAATTGGACAGTTGGGATTTAATCTTGGGACTCACTCCAACTCTCACTCACAAAAGAAAAACAACCCCAAGCCAAGACGCTCCTCATTTCTCCTATAAATAGAAGCCTTCTCACTCACAAGGGGGATATAGTTTTTAGGGTAGCTTGATGTTTATTTTAGCTTATTAACATGTAATTTTAGCTTATTGCTTTTAGATAAATGTAATTTTCTTTTCATTTAAGCTTGTAATCAGTCTTTTAATATTAATAAAAGTGTGTTTTCTTAATGTTCAATTATCAAAGTGTGTTTTCACAAAATAGCATTATGAACTAATAAGCTCTTTAATGATTTGTTAAATCTCAATAAGCTGTCATATTTAACTATTAAGCTAGTATTCACTTAGTTAAGCTTTCAAAAGTTTAACTAAGCTTATTAAGACTCAAATCCACCCAAAATATACCACAGCTTATAAAATGGAAGGGAAGCCAGACTCAGATGGGCTTCCAGGACCCCACCAGCTTATCTTAAGATAAGCTGGAGCTTGTTGATACTCATAAGAGCATTTTGATAAGCCTTGTTTAGAGCAAAGGCTCTTGTAAGTTCTCAATTTATTTTTAGCTTAAACTTGCATTATTAGCTTATAGTTGCTTATTGCATGCTTATTACTGTTTAACCTAGCTTATTACTGCTCATTATAGATATTAGTTGCTTAATTAGTCTAGTTTGTTAGTTTAAATCATAATTCGCATAAAGTAGTTGTTAAACAGTTTGAAAAACCAAAAAAGAAAAAAAAAATTAGCATAATAATTAGCTTATTATTCTGGCTTATTTGTTTATGTAAATGTGCTTATTAGGTCTATTATAAGTTGTTTACTATCTGGTATTAAGGTATTATGTTTTAGATCTGAAATTTATAAGCTAAATATGGAATTTATCACTTTAAAGGGGTGTTTGGCTTAGTAGTACTAACTGAGAGTTAGTACTGCTATAGGCTTTTTAGTCCTTTACTTTGAGTTTAAATCCATTTTTTTAGGTTTATAAGTTTAGAATTTGAGAGCTAGTTAGGTTTAATCTAGATTTCTTTAGGGTTGAGAGTTACTAGTTTGAAACTGTTAGCATTAATTCAGTCTCTTATACATTTTATGCTCATATCTGTTTAAGCCATTGATCTTGCTTTCCTATCTCGTGTTTTGGTGTTTTATAGGAGTAGAACCCATGTCTTGAGCCTTCACTTGTTAAATCTGAGTTTTGGTATTAAGTGTGTCAAATGCATCAGTAAGGAAAGACAACAAAATGCTCATTTTCAATCTCAAATCTCAGATAGTTAATTTAGTTTTTAGATTTTGATTTTTAGTTTACAAGTAGATTTTAAAGTAGATTAGATCTATTTGAGCTTATTTTAGCATAACTAGTTTGTTTGACTATCTGTTTATAAGCTGCAAATAAGAATTTTGTCTTTTCAAAACTCAGTACATACTGAATGAACTCAGTATGTACTGAGTAAATTGGTTGTTTTCAAAAAGCTTTTTCATTAAGAAATTGAGTTTCAAACTGATTTTAAAAAGCTGTTTCAAGTAGCTTAATAGTCATAGTTTAAGTAGGTATAAGTTAGATTGCTATAAGGATCTGTTTGCTTATTGCAAAATAAGCTCAAAGTTCATCTTTCTGTCTGTTTGGTTTAGAGTTTTAGATAAGAGCTTAAATGATTGTTCCAGCTTATTGTCTGTCCTTTTTGCTTGTTTCTAGCCTAGATTAGCTTATCAGGTTAGACATTAGTATAGTTATAGCTTATTAATTTCTAGTTTTAGCTTATCTTAGTTTTGAGCTTATTAAGTTTTCAAAAAAGTAGAAAAAGGTTAAGTGTGTCATGTCTTAATTTTAAGCTGTTAACTAGATTTTTAGTGACTTTTAGAAAAGTTGTTTTCACAAAAATAGCTTATTATAAGTTGTTTTACAACTTTGCTTTTTAGGTTTTTGCAAAAATAAAAAAAGGGGAAACCAAGGAAGTCGGGGGTGAGCAAGACTCGAACCCCCGACCTCAACCTAGTCTCATCCTTTATAAGCCTCAACACACACACCCCTCACCAACATGCCCTTTGGACTTTTACGTCTAAGTTTGCACGTGTAATTCTTTTAACCTTTTTTTCATTCATTCTAAAAATAAGCAATTCGAATGCTTATCAGGCTTATTTGAGCTTATTCGTTTGAGCATTTCCTTTGTTTACATTTTTCCTGTATTCCCTTCATATTTAGCTATTTTTAGAATTTTTCTAGGATTTTTATTTTACACTTTTAAATGTTTAATAATTTTTCTTTATTAAAATCTTAAAAAAATCTTAAAAAATAGAAAAATAATCAAAAAAATAATTTCCTTTTTTATAAAATTTTCTTTAATCATATTCTAGGATTAGGCTGAAATTTACTTTCGTAGGGTTAATATTTTGAAAGTTCGCTTTTTAAAGAACGGGTTTTCATATCCGTTCTCGTTTTATTTGTTTTTAAGCTTTAATCACTCTCGGTTTAGAATTTCATTAGCATTTTATTTTTAAATAGTCATTTAGGATTAGAAAAAGTTTTGATAATTATTTAGGGATTAATTTAGTTCAATTGCTTAATTGTCACGTTTTCTTTAATTACCGTTATTTGAATTTAATTGCTTAGTCGATAAATTTTCTTGCTTGCTTAAATTGTTTTTAATTGTAGATTTAGAAAATTAATCCAAAAAGTTTGAACCAATTCAAGTCATTGTCCAAATAACAAACGAGGTCTCAATTTTATAAGTCTTTGGGAAAACGACCCGGTAATCACTTACCGGTTAAACGTGTAGTATTTTTGTAAGATTTTTCCTACTACCTTTGTCCTCAAAGGCAGTTTTCGAATTTTCTATACTTTGGATATTAGTACGTATATATACTTGAGATGTATCAAGTTTTTAGCGCCGTTGCCGGGGACTTGTGATTAATATTCCTTCGTTTGCATTTGTCGATCGTGGTTTGAAGAACCTTTCGTCTTCGAAAGTTACGCTTTTAACAAATCAAAAACAAAAAAAAGTAAAAAATATTTATCTTTTCTTTTTAGTATATGTAGAAGTTAAATAAATAAAAAAATACAAAAATATTTGCTCTTCCGGATTTTTTGATTTTTATTTTGTTCTCTTAATTACTAAAATACACATCAATTTAATTCTCTTACAGAGAAAATTGTGCATATTCTAATTAAATATATTTCTCGAACTAAGATTCAAAAATTACCAGTCTTGTGTCACCTAACAAAAGGCGCAACCTCTTTGTGAAATAAGCTATTAGGAGGGTTGTTCCACGGAACTACGACCCGAAGAGTTTTAAGAGCTACCATGAAGTAAGTTTGATTATTTGGTTCAAGTTGTCTATCTCGTTGTCCGTTAAAATTAGATTGTGAATAAACTTTTGAAAAACCAAAAATATTTTTTATTATTTTTATATTTTCTTTAAATAGTGCATGCGCACTAGACGTTCCAATTATCCTAATAATTCAAACGTCACCATTCCGAGACGTCGAAACAAAGGACGTGCTCCAAACATAGTCGAACCCGAGCTTCGTACTATTGCACCAATGGCGGAACGTGCCATGGAAGCGCTACTCTGAGCACCCACGGAAGGGTATGGAGAAGCTATAGTTTTACCAGAAATCAATGCGGATCATTTTGAGATCAAGACGAATTTGCTTCAATTAGTTCAAGCGAACCCGTTTTACGGTCGTGAGAGTGAGAATCCTCATGCTCATATTAATAGTTTCAAAAGGATTACCTCGACTTTACGATTTAGGAATGTGCCTAACGATGTGATTAAGCTTATGATGTTTCCATATTCGCTCGAGGGAGCCGCTAAAACTTGGTACGAGAAAGAACCACCAAATTCAATCTTGACTTGGGAGGATCTCGTTACCAAATTTGTGAATCAATTTTTCCCTCCTTCGAAAACCACTCACTTAAAGAATGAAATTTCTCGATTTACACAAAAATTTGAGGAAACTTTTAGTGAAGCGTGGGAACGATTTAAGGAGTTGCTTAGAGCTTGCCCTCATCACGGATTTACAGAGTTAACTCAAGTTGATACCTTTTATAACGGTTTAAACGAGAATGAACAAGACTCCTTAAATGCCGCGGCGGGTGGAAATCTTTTGAGTAAAACGACTAGAGAGGCTTTAAACATAATTGAGAATAAATCAAAAGTTCGTTATTCACGAAATAGATCAAATGCTTCTAGGATGAATGCTACTTCTAGTAAAACGGATGAGAGAATTGATAAGCTTGCGGATCAACTTTCGACCTTAGTCGAGATTGTTTCTAAGAAAGTTGTCACTCCCGCTCCGGTTAAAGCGGTTGAGGAAACTTGCGTTACTTGTGGTGGTGCCCATTCTTGGTATAATTGTCCGGCTACCGATAACAATCAGGCTAGTGTTTGTGCGACTACGGGTACTTACAATCAAGTTAACCCTCCAAACCGTGTTAGTAATCAAATGGCACCACCAGGTTTTGCTCCGGTGCAAAACAATGGTCAAAATAGGTTTAATCAGAATCAAGTTCAAGGGAATAATTTTAATCGGGGAAATAATTTTCATGGAAATCAAGGTTTTCAAGCTCAAAATAATCATGCTCCAAATTTTCAAAACCAACCTTTTCAAGTGCCTAATAATCAAGTTCAACAAGAGATTTCAAATGATTTTTCAAATTACAAGAGGAATAATGATCAAAATGTTTAAGGAAACATGCAATATCAAATTCAACTCGTTTGAAGGAGTACCTTAGAATGAAATTCAAAACACGATAAAATCTCAACAAGCCATCATGATGAATCAACAAACTACTTTTCAAAATAATTTGCAAAACATGATTTGTGGATTGTTTCAAAACCAAGCCTCAACTTCGGGTACTCTTTCGAGTAATACCATTCCAAACCCGAAGGGTGAGATGAAAGCGATCACTACTCGAAGTGGTGTTGCTTACGAGGGACCCTCGATTCCCTTAATTCCCGGAAGAGGTGTTTCTTAAGACCGGTGTGCTATTGATAGAGTGTATGAAGGTTGAATTAACACTTCGATGCTAGGCAATGACGCATTTACTCTACAATCTTGATCAAACTTACGGGATTACTAGGCTGTAAATTTATTATGATTTATAACGGCTAACTGAAATCGACGTTGTTGAATTAGCTTGTGAAGATATTCTCAAGAAGTTCATTAGGATTTACTGCCTGTGGATCGGAGTTGGAAAAATCCCACTCCTGGATATGACCCAATAGTTTCAAATTCTTCTCCGACTCTCACTCCTTTCGGGGATAGTGATTTTCTCCTTCTCGAAGAAGCCGATGCTTTTCTTGCTCTAGCTGACGATCCAACTTCACCGGAAGTTGATGAATCCTCCCTTATTTATGACACTGAGGGGGGACATTCTTATTCTCGAAGCACTTCCTTAATAGTGATCTTTCAACCTCCTCCGAACCAAGGAAAATTTTGGACGGAAAAATAGAAGGGAACTTAAAATTTGGTGCAAGCTTAAAACTGCCAAATCTTCAATTGATGAACCTCTGAGGTCTAAATTAAGGGATCTTACCGCCTCATCTCGATTATGCATTTTTTGGAAGTAAACAACATGTTGAAGTCATAATTGCCAAAGATTTGAGTGTCGATGAATAGTCGCTTCATTAAAGGTTCTTAAGTCCCGAAGCGAGCCATCGCTTGAAAACTCTCGACATAAGGGTATTTAACTCGGAATTTTTGTTCTCATAAAATTTTTATGGACGGAGGACTACGAACAGAGGTTCCCAACATCAGAGAAGGGTTAATCCAAAGATCCACGATGTCATTAAGAAAGAGGTTGAAAAACTTCTTGACGCCGGATTAATCTACCCAATCTCGGATAGTCCTTGGGTAAGCCCAGTGCACTGTGTGCCGAAGAAAGGAGGGATGAAGGTATGTTACCAATGATGAAATCGGATTTTTGTAAGTCTAGACTTGTAACGGGATGGAGAGTATGTATTGATTATCGTAAGTTGAACGAAGAATCCACCCGGAAAGACCACTTACCTTTGCCGTTTATGGATCATCAAATGCTCAGAGGACTCGCAGGGAAAGGAAGACTATTGTTTCCTCGATTAGTTTTCTCGGGTTATTCTCAAATACCAATCGATCCGAAAGATCAAGAGAAGACCACATTCACCTGCCCATACGGTAACGTTTGCTTACCGACGGCTTGCCTTTCGGCCTTATGCACATGATCACCAGGCACGTTCCAGAAGATGTGTATGCTGGATTTCTTCACATGATATGTTGTAATGAGATGGAAGTTTTCTTGGACGACTTTTCAGGGTTTTCCGAAATTCTTTTCTTTTCGGGCCTTTCCCAATTTAGAAAGAGACCTTAGAGGTGTGAAGAAATAATTAGGCTCTAATTGGAGGAAATACCAATTTTATGGAGATAGGAAGGCATCATTCTTGGACACAAAATTTCAAAGATAGGAATATGAGACATTCATCACGAAAGCAAAATAGACTTAATTGCTAAATTTCTCATCCAACTACGTCAAGGGTAATTAGGAGTTTTTTCGGACTTGCAGGTTGCTATCGTTGATTCATCAAGGACTTTTCAAAAATTTCTCGACCCATGACCCATCTCCTTGAGAAAAACACTCCTTTCATTTTCTCCGAAGATTGCATTCAAGCTTTTCAGATTTTAAAGAAAAAACTTACGGAAGCTCCAATTCTGATTGCCCCCGACTGGGACCAGCCCTTTGAGCTTATGTGCGATGCGAGCGACTATGCCATAGGTGCGGTTCTGGGGCAACGAATTGAGAAACACTTTAGGCCTATACATTATGCAAGCAAAACAATCGACCGATGGGAATTCAAACTACACCACAACGGAAAAGGAAATGTTAGCCGTGGTGTACGCCTTCGAAAAATTCTGGTCGCTCCTCTTTATGAATAATAAGCATAGTGGTTTACGGATCATTACGTCCCTTTAAATACCTCTTTCAATAAGAAAGTCGTCCAATGCCGCGATTTACACTGGTGGGTTCTTCGCTTTCAAGATTCTGTTTTTTAAAGTAATTGATACGAAGGGAGCCGAGAACTACGCGGCCGATCATCTTTCCCGATTAGAAAACCCGTATGAAAATGTTCTCGATCCAAAGGAAATAAACGAAAATTTTCCTCTCGAGACACTTAATATGGTGACTTCTCGTGGTGACCCAAGTACCCCGTGGTTTGCCGATTATGCAAATTACCAACGTCGGGGTTTTCATTGTCAAAAGGTATTGTTCCAACTCTGCAGATAAAAACAATAATTGCTTTTCAAAGATGTCAAACACTATTTTGGGACGTCCATTTTCTATTCAAAACCGGTGCATCAAGTTGATCGGCGATGTGTTTCGGGCCCATGAAGCTGTCGATTTACCCCCTCACAGACCCCTTGCATATTGGACCTACCGGGGGACATTACGGTGCCAACTACACAGCCAAAAAGGATTTTTGTTCTCAGGTTTTTATTGGCTCACGATCTACAAAGAAGCCCATGAGTTAGTCAAAAAATGTGAATCGTGCCAGCGTAGCGGGAAAAATTTCAAAGCAGTGAGGTGATGATCTACAAAATTTCCTTTTTACTTTATTGGTTATTATCCATTTCCCAAGTGTGTGAAATATTTGTAATGTCTGGGCATAGACTTCATGGGACCATTTCCGTCATCTAGAGGAAATAAATACATACTCGTAGCCGTTGATTACCTATCCAAATAGGTCGAAGCTAAGGCGCTCCCCACTAACGATGCTAGAGTTGTAGTTAAGATTTGAATTCTCTTTTAACCAATTCGGTACTACCGAGAGCTATTATAAGGCGATCGTGGTGTGACCTATTTCTGTAATGATAAATTTGCTAAAGTAATGTCTAAGTATGGGGTCACTCACCGTCTTGCTACCGCTTACCACCCTCAAACGAGTGGTTGATTGTAGCAATTCTATACACGTAATAATTAAATATAATATAATAGAAAATTACCAAACTACCCTTGAGGACAAAGGTCGTAAGGAAAATTCTCACAAATATATATATTATACGTATATTAACCGGGAAGTATGATTCCCGGGTCGTTATTTCCCCAACGATTTATGAAATTGAAACCACGTTTGAATTCGGACAATGATTTGAATGAATGAGATTGATAATGATTATCTATTTCTATGAATTAAAAAAAATAATTAAATAAGAAACTATACAATGAAGCACAAAAAACAAATAAATCGGGTTCGAAGGAAAAAGCGTACATATAGAATAAGTTTATGACCAATTTTAAGCCTATGAATGCAAATTTAATTTCTAAACCTAAATTAAGATAAAAGAAAATTTAAAGAAAAAGAAAATTATTTTTTTATTATGTTTGAATTTTTATTGAATTAAAAGCTAATTTAATGATTAAAAATCCTAGAAAATAACAAATTAATTCCTAAATATTTCCTAAAAATGATTTTAAACTTTTAGAAAAATCTTAAGAAATGATTAAACTCAGAAAACTATTTTTTAACTATTTTTATTATAAAATCCTATTTCTATAAAACTAATTGAAATACCTTAAAATTGAAATTAAACATTTTTAAAATGACAAAAATGATTTTAATGAATGTAAACCTTAAAGTAATTATTCTAAATCTGAAAACTATTTTTTTGTATTTTTAAAAATTATTTTTCTATTTTTTATAGATTTTCTAAAAATTTAAACTAAGAAAATGATTAAAAATAAACTATTAATAGGAAAAATCCAGAAAAATCACAAAAAGTACTAAATGATGAAGAATTAAAAGAAAAACAAAATTCAGAAGAAACCCAGCCTTATCTAATAAGTAGGAAAAAGTTTAGCTAAGCTAACTACTTATATTAAAATAAGTTAAAAACCAAAAAAAGAGTATTAAAGTAATATTGAAAAGAGAGTAAAGGTATGGCTAATTGTAGGCACTATTGGTTAAGTGCGTGTGTGTTTAAGGGGGAGGTCGTGGGTTCGAGTCCCAGGCTTTCCTTTTTGCAAAAAAAATTTATTTTTGAAAACTTATAAAAGAAAAGTTGTAAATAAGCTAAAAACAAACACCTTTTATAAAAACACTTATATTTGAAAAGCCAACTAATAAGCTAGAATTGCTCTAAAGATATGACAGAAATTCTTAACTATGTTTTTGGTGTTTTCCTAAACTTATAAGCTATAAAATACTAAGATTAGCTAATACAGACCAAATAAGACTACAAGATATTAATAACTAGTCTAATAAGCTAAACCTAAGATATGAAAAATAAGCACAAAAAGAAACAGGGCATAGCTAGAAAATCAATAATAAGCTCTTATAGAAACTTCAAACTAAAACAGCCCCTGAGAGAACTTTTAGCTTATTTTTCTATAAGCTTCTTAGATCCTTATTATTTTAGCTTATGTAGATTAAACTATAACTAATTACCTCCAAAAACATTTTTTTTTAAAACTATTTTGAACTTCAAGAACTTAATGAAAAAAGCTAAATGAAAACAAACGTCAGAATATCTAACATGCTGATTTTTTAGATATGACAAATTCTAAATTAAGAGCTAAAAAAAAGATGAACAAATAGCTTTATTAGCTAAAATAAGTTCAAACATATCCAAACATTACCTTATAATTTACTTGTGCAAGAAATTTGAAAAGCTAAAAGTTACTTTAACTAGCTGAAAATTTAGATTTAAAATGATTGTTTGCAGTTAAAGCTGCTGATGCATTTGACCACATCTATAACCAAATCACAAAAACTAACATATGCAGACTTTAGGCATTGTTTCTATAACTTTTAGAAACCTAAATGTAAAATAATTGAAGTAACTAGAACAACAAATAACAATCCAATTATAAAAGACCATTATGCTGAAACTTAAACTACAAATTTTAAACTAACACTCACAATTCTAATCATATCTAGTTAGGAACCTAACAATATCATTAAAATCAAATCTTTAACCTAATTATGAAGTTTTATAATTCACTTAAAGAACCATATAGCTTTTCTTGGCAGTACTAACTTAAGTTAGTACTGCCTTAAGCCAAACACCCCTTTATTTAAAAACTTTTTTGAACAATTCCAGATTAGGCTTATGATAATGGTAAATAAAGGACATAAAACTTATATACCAGATATTGAAAAGCTTATTACAAATCTAATAAACAGATTTGAGCAACTGAATAAGCAAAACTAACAATTATTAAACTAATGCTAATTTTTTTTTTGGATTTTTAATGATTTATGAGACTAAATTAGAAAAACTAAAATCTAGATTATATGGAATTAAGAACAGATATCAGACATAATCATTAACACAATTATACAATATAAGCTACAAATTAAGCAAAGAATAAGCTGAACATAAGCAGATGCAGTTTTAACTAAGAAATTAAGGACAAAAAGGGAAAAATGAAACTTACAATTGCCTTAGCTAGACAAAGGCTTTAAATGCTCTTAAGAGCCAGTAAACAAGCTCTAGCTTATCACAAGGATAAGCTAGTAAAGTCCAATAAGCTCTTCCATGGTAAGCTTATCATCCAAGCAACTCAGATCCAAAACTTAAGCATCGGTTTAACTACGATTTTAAGGTTTGAATCAGATGTAATGACTAGTTAAGCTCAAATCTAAGCTTAGAGACTTAGATGAGCTTATGATGAGCTTGTAAGAGGCTTGTGATTGATTTGAGAGTTTATAGAAAACAAGAGATTTTAGGATTTTGAAAACAAACTAAGCAAACACAGTTTAAATAAAATAACTAAGATTTCATTGATTAAAACAGATTACAATACTTTGAAATGGAAATTACAAAAGCTTTAATAAGAAAATTACATAAAAAGATCTAACATTAGCTATTATGAAACTTAAAAAATGCAGAAGAGAAAGAAATAGATGGATCTGTGTGTGAGTGAGGAGACTTTATTTTTAGCTTGAGGAAGTTGCTTTCAGGTCTCTTGCCCGCTCCTTATCCATTTGATCTTGGCCCTTGAATATTTGCTCATCATTGGATCCTTATAGATTGCCGTTGGATTAATTGGGGTGAGCACACGGATTGCCAACGTGGCATTCCGTGTGTCAGACCTTGTGTGCTTCTTTTATACTCATTTTAGTGCAAAAATCCAATGATTGGTGTGTTTATTATACAGACCCGCATTGTCATTAGTCTTGGGTTTCAAACCAATTAAAACTTTCTTATGACGTCTTCATTTGCCCAGGGTTGTACTTTGTACTTGAATTTAAAAGGCCACGTCCTCAATTTTGATTTACCCTTTGTTTTTGACTCATGGTTAAATGAGGAAGGAGATGAACAGTAACAACTGACTTTCCCGCGTTTAAAATTATAAAAGGGTATGTTTTGATTTTTCTTTGACCCGGGTAAAAATGTGTTTGTTCTTTGGGCTTATACAAAAAGGATTGGGCCAAAGGTTATGGGCTCAGGTAAAGGGTAAATGGTTATGGTTTTGGGTTTTATAAGGAGGATAACGAGTGTTAACTCTTTATATATTAAAGAGTTAACACCGTTAGGGCTTAGGGACCATTTTTGCAATTTGGTTTATTTGAGGGGCTGATTTGGGGTTTTTGGGTTTTTTTGTTCTTTCCATGTTTGACCAGGTTTGACTTGTTGACCAAAGTTGACCAAGAGTTGACTTTTGACCATTGATAGCAAACTTCGGTCTCTTGTAAAATCTGTATCCGTTCCCCGTTGTATGTGTTTTGTCCGGTTTTTGTCGTTTTTTCTGCGATTTTTGCAATATCCAGTTATACTACACAATCATAAAGACAAAACAAGCAATGTACAAGCGTTTTATGCACAATTTTGGTCTTTTAAGGGTCATTTTGAGTATAAAACAGATATGTGTTTTCACACATATCTGGGTCAAGTCGTGGTGGTAAAATCGTGGTGTTTTAAAAGTATTTTAGAAAGGACGGTTGGAGAAACCGTGCTCGTGGTGCCGATAAGGCTTGATGACGCTCTATGGCATTTCTGTACGCTTAGAAGTGGAGGAAACACCAATTGGTTGCACCCCCTTACATGCTCGTGTATGGAAGTTCGTTGTCTCTACCTATCGATTAGTGCTTAGAGCATATTGGGCATTAAAACATGCTAATTTCGATCTTTAAAACCGCGTAGGGGCGATCTCCGAAAGCTGCACTTAAGTGAACTTAATGAACCTTATGAGCTTCTCTGATCAAGCATACAAGAATTCTTTGATTTTATAAGGAGGGGACAAGTAAAGCTTCACGACTCGAAATCAAAAACGCATATTCAATGTTGGTGATCTAGTCTTGCTTTTAACTCTCGTCTAAAGATAATCTCGGGGAAGCTTAAACCGATGGTCCGGCCTGTAACACCCCAAAATCGGTACTGCGGAATAGTAAACATTGGGGTGCTACTTCAAGTACATCAAAAAAGATATAGGAAATGACCAAAAATGGTACATTTTTAGATCCGATTTCATTTATTAGCATAATATCAGAGTTTATACATTAGGTCCAATAAGTTTTTGATGTCATAACATCAACATACATTTAACAAAATCTCAAAAGTACTGGTCTTAAGGTTTTATGAAAATACAAAAGTTTGCATTTTATTTAGATTAATACACAGAATCATCTTCATTGATATCCGCCACGGCTCCCCTTCCGTCTTATTAACATATTAAAAAGGGTAGGACCTGAAATTTATCCTGATAAAGGTCAAAACAAAGGTATTGAGTGAAATCATTGGTTTGTTGGGAAATTGGTGGACCACGATCGATGTAATAATGACTCTAAAACACATTTAGTAGTCCAAAACTGTTTTTATTGCACTAAGCTCATGAACCCGAAGCCTTAACTAGTTGTGCACCAATTGTTAATAGGATGCTTGCCAACAACTAAAAGTATTCTTAAGTTAAATGCACCATGGTCAACTGTGGGACCAGTAAATTCAGGTGGGGATGTCGTCCCGATAGATCTATCCACATACACTCGCGCTCTACTACAATAGCAATTGACGGTCATGATTAGTGGGGACCTATAATTGCCATTAGTGGTAACTTAGGCCATAATATTCAGCAGTTATCTGGTATAGCTATACAGTTTAAAACACTTTGAAATCACTTAGGAAAAACACCTGTGTCCAATTGTAAAAATAAAGCAATCGTAAATTCACCCCGTAGAGTTTGTAAAAATAATTATGTAGAAATAAAGGGGCTTATGAATTCACATTGGAGTACATGATAGTCCAATAATCTCACATATAAAAATGTCAACGCAAAACGTTTGATGCGAATCTATTTAAATTAAGGTCGTTTATAAGTACCGAGTACGTCAATTTATAACATTCAATAAAATCTTATAGTTGTTACATCGTACTATCGTTCGGGCTATCATAATTAAAGAGGTCATGACATGACGTTCGAGGAGTTTAGGATACTTTAAATCGTAAATCCAACAACATCGTCGATACGCCATCCGAAGAGGCCTCATTATGAAACTCCCTAGTAATATAGCACTTTGATAACCACTCATTTTTATATAGCATTATCAACCGGACTAATCGTTTTTAGTAAAATAATATTTATAAAGTGGAAAACGTTTTATAAAATATACTTTTCGTAAAAATATGACCCTATTTGGTCGTTTTAAAGCCCGTTGATCGCGTTTCTACGTCCACGTCTTGTAGTAGGAACGAGCGATCAAAATATTACATTTTTAAGTTTTTAAGATTCTGCGATGAATAGTAAAATTACTGTTCACAACAGCTCGTTTGTCGTTTTAATTAGCGTAAACTCGTAATCGCGATAACTATTCGTTATAGATCGGTTTTTCAAGTTTCTTATCATTATGGAATCGTCATGAGACGTATTTTTATTATATCATATCAAAACCTACTGTCCAAAATTCGTATATGGAAGGCGTGGGGGGCCCCCTATGTATTTAATATTTGTTCTTTATAAAACTATTTCGTTTTTTATGTATTATTAACTTAGTAGTTTACTATAAAATCTCTTAAAAACATATTTTACATATGTGGTACTTATAATAATGTCTAATATCATCCCTAGTCCTTATAATTTCATTGTAACAAGTTCAACCCTTTTACTTTCATTATTTTCATATGTGATGTTAAGAAAATCTTATAAAAACCCTAATTTGTTCCTAAACATGTTTATACTTAATTCCATAGGTTACATACTTTTTATTTTTCCTTTTCACATGGTATTATAGGTCCATTATGACATAAGATAAGTGAATTAATCATCAAACAAAAATAATAACTCATTTTTCATATTAGAAAAGCTATTAGTGGTGATTAGGCTATATTTCAAATGTAACACATAAAATCATAAGGAAATAAAAGTATAAAGGAATTAAGAAAACCTTATTGATGATGTATGGATGTAAATGAATTGCTAAACCCGTGTTTAGACTTAAATCCAAGCTTTCAAGCTTATAACCCTAGATTAGGTTTCCAAACCCTTATCTTTACTTTTTCATTCTTAAATACTTGCAAACGATGGTGATCCTTAGGTTGTAAACACCTTAGAATACCTTAAGCATGTTGTGTATAGGGTTGTATATACTTAGAAAATCAAAGTGTGGATTGTGTATTAAAGGGGTAATGTGTCGTGGGTTTTGGGATAAGAAAGGAAGAAAGAAAATGAAATTTTACTAAGTATAAGAGTATGTAATATTTCTCATGCATGCATGCTTATTTATAGTCTAAATATCTACTTAACCAAACCCTAGTTACTTTCTAACCCTAGTTAAGTTAGCATGACAAGTTTGATTAAAGGTGTAAGAGTTACTTTATGTAATATCTAGATATTATGTGTAAAAGAAAAGTCTTGGTTCTCATCCTCAAAATTTCGGCAATATGCATGTATATATGATGTTATATTTGTTATTTTGAGTATTGGGTATAATCGTGGGTATTCGTTTAGGCGTAGTTAGGTTTTAGAACTTCCGGAGGTTGGGAATGTCCTAACGCATTTTATCGTGAAAGTCAGCATTTTACGTAGACTAAATAAATAAGATGAACAAATGTTATTAATTATCCTCATAATAATCATTTAAACATTGGTTGATGTAAACTTTTAAATGTGTAATGCCGTTTACTTTGTAGATGATCATTTTCAGTCTACGCGATTTATCTTAACGATTAAAATTAAAAGTGAATGCGTACGAGAAAAAAAAATAGTGAAATTAAATAGTATTGAAAATGACCTGAGAATACGGAATGTTACACGGCCCTTTCACTATAACCGAAGGTTTTTCATATGGCACTGGAAAATTATCTCATGCCGACGGATCAAACTTCAAAGTTAATTACCACTGACTTAAGCATTACTTCGGAGGAGACACACCAACAATGATTGTCCTGGATCTCCAGACTTTCCCTAAGGACGAATGAATTCAGGGATCGAGTCGAGCTTGTGACTCGGTGACAAAACAAGTCGCTTCGTGGGAGGCACCCCATGCTTATCTTTCTTCTTTCTATTTTCTAACTCTAATGTGATGTGAGGAGGCTTGTACTCTTCCGATTCTTGTTGTTTGACTCAAGCTTCCTATCCTTTGTTTGTCATTAGTTTGGGGAAATCTGATATCCTAAGATTATTATCGACTAACATTTATCTTTTAGCATACTTGATAAACGGCTTGAGATTTTTTGTGATACTTTCTTCATGCTTGGGTTATGCATTCGACTTTTTGAGTTCTAGCATGAGGTTTTGAGTCTTAGGCTAGGAAACATTGAGGACAATGTTTAAATTTAGTATGGGGTAGTATATCTTCGATATGATCTAACCAACCTTTGCCCGTTGTTCTCACGTACCCCATTTTCCCACAAAAATTCTAAAAAAATGAAAAAATGAAAAAAATTTCAAAAATAAAATAAGTGTTTTGTCACAATTTTGACTTTCCTACTGGGTAGAATAAGAATAAATTTTGACCCGATCGAGCATGTTGAGCTCTAGCTTGTTCCTTAACTTTTAGGCTAAGCGTTCGCAAAAATTCGCGAAGAACGAAAAATGATAGAGTTAAGTATGAGTGGGATGCTAAACAAGGATTATTTGAAAATCTTAAGAGCTCATGTATGTAATTTGTGGTTTTTTCTCCCATAAGCTCCTAACCGGATTAATAATACGTGCTGTTTTTGGAGATTAAACTTAAATCAACAATTTTTATGTAGTATATAGCAAAAATTTTAGTCTTAGTTCAAACTTATACTTGAATTTTTCAAAAAGAAGTCTTCTCTATATAAAGTAAAATGAAAAAAAAAATTGAAATGATGAAAAATGAAAAAATATAATAAAGAATAATTATAAACTGTGGGCTGATAAAAGTTTGTTGTATCTTGCCGGCTCACAACCGATGTTACAGCCTTCTAAAGAAAGCCCATAGTAAGAATAAAAATCCGAGACTGATAAAAGTTTGCTGCATCTTGCTGGCTCACAACCGATGTTGCAGCCTTCTAAAAGGTCGAGGGTTACAATTGCATAAATGTTATGTTTAATATTAAGTTTGAATTAATAAATAGATCTCTTTTTGTTAAATTTAAATATGCTTTTGAACTTTGACTATTTCATTTTAAGTTTTTAAATAAGCTATGTATATACGGGAAACCTGAGAGTTTTTGAAACCTAAGGTCCGTGAGTCCCGATACTAGTCTCTGTGGGGTGTCAAAAGCCTGGTCACTTAGCCACAAGGTTGGGATGTGCCGAGACGAAAGTCGCTACATGGGATGATCTCGCCTTCAAACTCATTATTCTCGGGTGGAACGTGAAACATAGAATTTTGCAAAACGTTGATCCATGGTTGAAATTCAAAATAGCACATTCACCTAAGATATAATAATTGTCGGGAGTGAAAAGTTCACAAGTTGCAAATATGAGTAGTGTTAGCATCTTAACTGATATTTAGCGGTGATTTCGTTTTAAGCTTGGTTTGGAGCGAGTGAAAAGTCGGGGACGATGAATTTATCCTTTTTGGGGCATTCTCGGATCGAAATGCATCTTGTTCTATGATCCCTAACGGTTATGGAAATAACGAAAGTCAGAATATTCTAGTAAGTTTACTTAAAAAATCATAAAAATGGAAAAAGTTTTGAAAAATAGGAAAATAGGGTGTTTTAAAGCTTGTGATTTCTTAACTCTCCCCACAAAAGTCTTTGCTACTTTTCAAAGATTTAGTTTGGGGAAGTTTTGAGGTATTTGGTTTTAGAGCATATAACATTGCGTGAGGACACGACAATCGCTTAGTTTGGGGAATTTTGATATGTGAGAAATCACATATCCTTTTTATACCAAAAATGGCCCTAAAATGAACAAATTGTGCAAATTATGCTTGTATATTGCTTGTTTTGTTATTTGTGATGTGTAGGTACGGATATTGCAAAAATCACAAGAAAACGGTCAAAACCGGACAAACACGGACACGGGAATGGAAAGAGTGCACAAGAGCCGGAAGTTTCTAGCAAAAGGTCAACAAAGTCAACCTTGGTCAACCCTTGGTCAACCCACAAAAAGACAAAACCCTCAAAATACCCAAATGAGCCTTAATGTTAAACTAAATTCACAATAAGTCCTTAAAACCCTAACACCGTTAGTCTTTTTATTATAAAAGCTAACGGTCGTTAACTCTTTATAACCAAAACCCTTAAATCCTTCACCCGGCCCAACTCTTTAATAATAAACCCATGGCCCAAACCCTTTTCCCCGAGCCCAGGTCAACCCGTTTAAACCCCAAGTCAAACAACGGGTAAAAAGGGCGCCAAAAAGGGTGTTACTGTTCATTCACCATCCCAAAACTAAACCATAGGCTTAACCATGGCGAAATTAACTCAACCAAGCCGTTAACACGTCACAATCAATCATACCTCACCCTTTATGTCATGAAGAATGCGTGTGCACCCTTCTAGAATGCCACGTTGGCGATCCGTACATACACAAGGCAAATCAAGGGTCAAGATCATCTCCAAATGATTGGATGCTTAATTGGACAGCTGGGATTTAATCTTGGGACTCACTCCAACTCTCACTCACAAAAGAAACACAACCCCAAGCCAAGACGCTCCTCATTTCTCCTATAAATAGAAGCCCTCTCACTCACAAGGGGGATATAGTTTTTAGGGTAGCTTGAAGTTTATTTTAGCTTATTTTCATGTAATTTCAGCTTATTGCTTTTAGATAAATGTAATTTTCTTTTCATTTAAGCTTGTAATCAGTCTTTCAATATTAATAAAAGTGTGTTTTCTTAATGTTCAATTATCAAAGTGTGTTTTCACTTAATAGCATTATGAACTAATAAGCTCTTTAATGATTTGTTAAATCTCAATAAGCTGTCATTTTTAACTATTAAGCTAGTATTCACTTAGTTAAGCTTTCTAAATCTTAACTAAGCTTATTAAGACTCAAATCCACCCAAAATATACCACAGCTTATAAAATGGAAGGGAAGCCATACTTGGATAGGCTTCCAGGATCCCACCAACTTATCTTAGGACAAGCTGGAGCTTGTTGATAGCTCATAAGAGCATTTTGATAAGCCTTGTTTAGAGCAAAGGCTCTTGTAAGTTTTCAATTCATTTTTAACTTCAACTTGCATTAGTAGCTTATAGTTACTTATTTCATGCTTATTACTGTTTAACCTAGCTTATTATTGCTCATTATAGATATTAGTTGCTTAATTAGTCTAGTTTGTTAGTTTAAATCATAATTCGCATAAAGTAATTGTTAAACAGTTTGAAAAATCAAAAAAAAAAGAAAAAAATTAGCATCATAATTAGCTTATTATTCTGGCTTATTTGTTTATGTAAATGTGCTTATTAGGTCTATTATAAGTTGTTTACTATATGGTATTAAGGTATTATGTTTTAGATCTGAAATTTATAAACTAAATATAGAATTTGTCACTTTAAAGGGGTGCTTGGCTTAGTAGTACTAACTAAGAGTTAGTACTGCTATAGGCTTTTTAGTCCTTTACTTTGAGTTTAAATCCATTTTTAAGTTTATAAGTTTAGAATTTGAGAGCTAGTTAGGTTTAATCTAGATTTCTTTAGGGTTGAGAGTTACTTATTTGAAACTGTTAGCATTAATTTAGTCTCATATACATTTTATGCTCATATCTGTTTAAGCCATTGATCTTGCTTTCCTATCTCGTGTTTTGGTGTTTTACAGGAGT
>BQNB010061256.1:21415-36570 GCA_026074375.1 Tanacetum coccineum | reverse complement strand
TTTTAAGTATATGTTTGGATCTTTGGTATGATCAACATGATACGAGTATCTAGCCATTGATCACATATGTAACAGGTCATGTAGTCGATCAGGTTAAGTTTACATCTTCTGGGTTGACGGTTTGGTCTTGGTTTAAGCAAGTTTAAAATTTTTAATAAAAAAGGAAAAGACGATAGAAAGTTATATCGAGGTTGATTGGTTTTGGACAGAATGGATGAATTTGCTCTGATATGGAGTTCATCAGAAGAAACTTTAACGAGGATTAACTTTGAAGGGGCCAGAAGGACGGCTTTAAAACATATCGAAGCTTTTGTGCATACGTTTTTTGACCGACAAGATTTTTCGGTTGCTGCTCTGTCATCGGCTCCAGCAGCGTTGACACAAGTTTCAGAATCGGCTTGCATTCATGAAGCAGGTCATTTAAGATGCAGGTTTGCTCCCTATATTTCTGTGAACTCTTTGGTTGGGTCAGTTTTGGGTGTTTTAATGGAACAAGACTAATTTTTCTAGGCAAAATTTTAATATTTGATTCTTATTATAAGTTTATAACCATCTTCAGTGGTAATCCAACCAGATAAGGTAAATAAAAGAGGGACGAGATACTAATATGTGTTTGTTTATGTCTATCGTTGTAGGTCCTTCTCCTTCCACTGAGATGGCCCTCTTTTTTTTGTTTTAAAGGAGATTCGAGAAAAGATGAAATAAGAAGACGTGTTTCCAGAACAAACAAGATAAATATTAACCCTGTCGGTTATCCTGGTGAGAACTAATATACTAAATGTATTAACGTATCATGCATTTTGATTTTTGACACTTTAGAAATTGAGTATGTGCTTTTACAAGTTTAAATTTGATGTGAAGTGGCTTTATAATCGTTTAAGGAAAGCTGGTGTTAGCCTTAATTATATTAAGTCAAACAAGAATGTTATCGGTCTTATAAAGTCAAATTGGGTCTTGTAAAGTAATAGGCTAGTCGGGTATAAACGGGCTTGGATTGTAATATAATATTGTCTGTGTTTCGGTCTCAAAGCCCAAGTTTAGCCAAGCCCGACCCAAGTAGAAAAGCCCACACGCCAACTAGATGGCTATGGGTATAAAAGAAACCCTTTCCTCACATGGAGAAGGTGTTGGTTGCATTTCTCATTTTGTATGTGTGTGTAACTCACCATTCTCTCTCTTAATCTAACATTCCAAGTTCTTTTTCTTCCTTTCTTTTCTTTCTTTAATTTCTGGCTCACAAGAGCTTATTTGGGTTTGCTTATTTGTTGTGTGTGGATTATATTATTTAGGGATAACAACTTTAATTAAGTACAAGTCAGTTTCTTATCTTTTGTATGCTTGCTACAACTCGGCTACTAGACAAAAAACAAGTACACGCCTTGTTGTTTTGTATAAAACCGGCTAGAAAACAAACTAAGTGTACAATTTTAACCAAACCGCTAAAAAAGAAAGTGTTTGATAAGATCAAACCGCCACCAAGAGATTCAAACATTAAATAAGTTAAAAAAAAATTAAAAGAACTAGAAAAAATGCCGAGACTATTAAGCTAGAACTAAGCTTTGATAAGCTGTTTAAAGCATAAATAAGCCACGAAAAAGTTGAAAACCTAAACCAGAAAATATTGTTAGAAACAAAATTTTGACGCTTTTGAATGAAAGTTGAGAACAAGTAAAAAAAACTCAAAAACAAATGATTATACCGTACTTCATTCCAGTTCTCTTTTAATTTTTTTATTCAATGTTTGAAAGAAGGAAACAAGGGACAAAGATCCACATTTGTTGCTTCACAACACAAGGACAACTTGTTTGTTTGTGAAAGTGGTCCTTCACCCGAAAGTGACTGCAAGCGGAATATGTCATAGGTTAAGCGAAATATGCAGGTGTAAATTTTAAGCGGAATATGTACGTTTAAATGTCAAGCGAAAACATGCAGGTTTAAAGATAAGCGAAATATGTTTAGAAGTTTAAGCAAAACATGCAACTTTCATTTTTCAAGCGAAACATGCAACTTTTAACCAAGCGAAATATGCAATCCCTCAAGCGAAATATGTCAATTTTAATTTCACGGTTTTTCTATTGATTTTGTAAAATCCTGACAAGTAAACGTTTTCCTTCTCATTTTTAATCATAGAGTTTTAAAATCCCGTGGAGTTAATTGCATTCTCTCTCACCACAATACAATCAACACTTCATAACACTTAAGATCCGATATCCATTCACAACTTCACAAAAATGTCAAATTCAAATACCAATTTGCAAACTCAGTCATCGAATGCTCTTCATAATGCTATCATGGAAGCGGGTAGTAAAGATCATCCACCAATGTTAGAAATGGGTAAATTACGTCAGTGGAAATCCAGAATCAAGAGATACATTGACACCAAACCTAACAGTGAACTCATCCACTATTGTCTCTAAAATCTACCATACACGTATCAATGGACTGAGAAGACAGTTCCAGTTGCTGAAGGTAGTTCTGAAACAACTACAGAGAGGTATATGGAGAACTATAAGAATGTTTCACAAGACATACGCGATCAATTGAATGTCCGAAGCTGAAGCCAGACAGATCATTCTCACAGGGAATAGATAACGATAGCTACTCTACAGTTGAATCAAACAATGTACAAGATCTTAAAACCAATTTATATTGGGAGTAATGGAAAACTCACATCACGGGATGTTGAATTCCGTAAGATCGTAATTACTCATGGTTCTAACAAGATGATGAATGAGCTTTGTCAGAAATCAATGTCAAGTTACAAATCATCAAGTGAATTCCCATTCTTACTTCAACTACAACCATACTGGCAAAGTTTTGTGACACTTGTTTAAGAAGAGTCAAGAGCTGAAGACTGACTCCTATCATAAATCTTTATGACATCCTGAAGCAACACAGAATGAAGTCAATAAGATAAGGGCAGAAAGACTAGCACCAATGCTAATCTACTTGCACTTGTTGCTCAACAACAACCAGTTTACCATCCTCAAAACCATCCTAATCAAAACATCAAAAATTCCCCACCAGACACAACAATCTACCAGAAATAAGGGAAAAGCATATGTTACCTCTTCTGCACCTACTTATGAATCCAAACTGCTACGTAATGAAGATGATGAAATGACAAAGAAAAAGAGATTAACAAACTCATGGCTTTAATTTCTCTCTTGTTTAAGAAATTCTACAAACCTACCAACAACAACCTTCGAACTTTATCAAACACCAGTAGAGCTAATCAAGATAATTCTCCAAGAATCAACAGAGGCACTGGTATAATAATCAGAGGGCAGTTAATGTTGCTGGGGCTAGGGAAAATGTAGGTACTCCGGTTGTGCAGAAGTCTGGGATTCAGTGTTATAACTGCAAGGAATATAGGCATGTATCAAGGGAATGTCAGAAACCAAAACGAGTAAAGGATGCAGCTTATCATAAGGAAAAGATGTTATTATGTAAACAAGAGGAAGTTGGGGTTTAGTTGAATGCAGAACAAGCTGATTGGAAAGATGATACTGATGATGAGTCTAAGGATCAAGGAATTAAAGCATATTATATGTACATGGCACAGATTCAAGAGGTTACTCCAGATCCAGTTGACAATTCTAGACCAATCTTTGATGATGAGCCATTGCATAAGGTACAAAACAATAATGACAACTATAATGTGTTTGCCATTGAAAATGAACATCCTGAGCAACCTGAATCTAGTAATGACATATATCTGACGAACAATGTGACACCAATACATCACTATTGATTCATTGATATATGAATGATAGAACCAGGCTGACTAGGATGAATACTGATGACTGATCAAGAAGTGATTTGCTTGCTTCTTTAATCAGAAACTAAAATACAGAAATTGATGACAGAAAAACCAAAATAAATTTTTAGAATCATAAAACAAGGTGCTTTAGTTGATAAATTTGAAAGGCTGAATATTAAGGATTTCAAAACTAAAAATAAAAGTTAGAATATCAAATAATCATTTCAAATACAAACAAAGAAATGACTTAGACCAAATCAGTAGATGTTTAAATACCTTAAGAAGTTTCAAGGCGGAACTTGATAAGTATAATGATAGTGGGGAATTATGCGACAAAGGTGAAATTGATTGTGCAAAAGCTAAAGGGATTTAATGTCATACAAAATCGATTTTGAAAAGTCATCTAATGCATATACTCGAAAAATAAATGATTTAACTTAAACAATTTCGAATATGAAAAAGGAGCTTTGTGCACATCAAGAAACCATCTCCATACTGTCATAAGCAAAAGAGGCTCAGTTTAAGTTTTACAAAACTCGTAAAGACAAAGAACTTGATAAAGTCATTGCTTTAGAAAACAAAGTCAAGGTTTTGGATAGATATTTTATAGAAAACCTGGTCATCTGTTCAAACAAAGAATATGCTTAATCGTAATTGTAAAACGATTATCTGCAAAACCTGAGTCCTCAGAAAGCTCAAAGAGCCGAATCCTCGTCTGTATGATATAGGTTTCTATAATGATAATCTTGCATTAATGTTAGCCCCTGAATCTGACGAAACGATTCGTCTTGACAAAGAAAGTCGATCAAAATTAAGCGATTTAATCAGACCGTTTGATTATGACCAGATGGAATAATCTATATGATTTGTTCATCCACAACGGAAAAGTCTCCTTGGAACAACAACTATTTTCCAAGAACGTCAAAGATGATTCAAAATTCTTCTAATAATGAATTTTCCAAAGAGTCTATCGTAAACAAATAACTTAGTTCGAAAAAAAAGAATTGATGAATCAATCGCTTGGGATCAAAAGTGTAAAAAGCTCTAAAGAACTTATCAAGATTAAAAAAGTGTTGACCACAGTTTTGATGGAGGTTGAACGTTGCAACAACAATCGCTAAAAGAACATATTGTTATGTAACATAGATCCTTTCATTCAAAACACAAACGAAGGTAAATTTTTGCCCCCAAATAGAAGAATCAATTGTCAGACTTAGCAAATTTTCACTTGTGTTGGAACGAGGAAAATGGTTGCAGATTTGAGATACTTTTAATTCTCTTGAACCTAAAGTGACACTCACAATCTAACTGTAAACTCAAAAAACACATTTTTGATTGAAATCGACCGATTTCAAGTAATATTACTATGCTAATCACATGAATGCAATACTTGGTATGTACACTGATCTGGATGAAGTTACTAATTTGCAATATGATTACTTAGAAACTTTGGAAAAATGTGAACATCTTCAAAAAGAGCTTTCAAAAAGTAGAACAATGTCAAAGAGTTTTGAAGCACTTCAAAAACATGCGATTAACCTTGAACTTGATTTACAACAGTGGCAAAGGAAAGAAAAAAAATGACAACTCTTTCAAAGAAAATCAATCAAACGAATTTATAAAGAAACGAGAACAATATTTTGAAATTCAAGAACTTTGAGAAGCACAATTACTAGACAAAGGAATTGCAATAAGTGAGTTGAAGAAACTCATAGATAAGATGAAAGGAAAATCTGTGGAAACTAAGTTATGAGAAAATCATCGGTTATTCGAATCGAATGCTTTAAAAGAGTCAAAACAATCAATTTTTAGGTAAACCAACTATTTTTCAGTTCTCTGTGCATAGACAGATTTCTCAAAGTCAAAGTCAGTTACAAAAAACCAAAACAAAAAAATTGTTTGTCCATGATTTTTCAAAACCATTCCACAGCACAAATTACTTGCCTCAGAATGTGTGCCATTTTTCAAAGACACACATGTGATTTGCACTAGTGAATGTATAAGTGCACACAAAGCCTAATCAAACTAGAAAACCAGGGTTGCACAAGACATTAGGAAAACTAACAAACACGGTGACTTCTCTACAGGAGTAATTCCACTACTAGTTGTTAGCAGACCACAGCTTTAAGAGCAATCAACTGAAGAATATATCGATGTCTAACAATAGTCCAAGGAAAAGAAGCAAGAAGTAGAAGACCATCGTAGAATTTTAAGTTTCTATAATAAAACTTCAGGTAACTGCTTGTAAGACAGTTTTGAAAGCTAAGACTCGAATGTTAACTCTTTGTCTGTGATACTTGTGTAAAATGTGTGTGAAAATGACAATCAATTTGTGTGTCTACATTATACAATTGCGTGAGTTCTAGGACTAGACAACCAATTGCTGTGCCTATTAGTACTAGAGAACCCAAGCATAATGTGAACCAATCTGCTACAACATCCAGTAAGAAAACCATTACAACAGACTCCATTGTCAAGAAATCTAGACACACAACTAGGAAGCTATATGAGCAAGTTAGTAAGACATGCAGATGGTGGTATCCTAAGTATACACCACCCGGATACAATTGGAAACCTAAGTCTCAAATAGGAAATGTTAACCCAAACATTATATGCATCTAGAAATGCAATCAGAACTGCTAATATTTTGGAACATAAGACTCCTAGGTGTTCCACTGTGTCCAATACTCCATTATCTTCTAATTCTTTTACAGCTCGTAGAGATAATTCTATTCATCGTCGACTTTGGGTGCTCAAAGCACATGACCGGATTCTAACTAATTTTGTGGAGAAATTTTTAGGAACGATGAAGTTTGGCAATGATCAAATTGCACCAATTCTTGGTTATGGAGATCTGGTTCAAGGAACTATTACTATCAAATGGGTTTATTACGTCGAATGGCTAAATCATAATTTATTCTCCATTGGTCAATTCTGTGATGCAGATTTGGAAGTTGCATTTCGGAAGTCTACATGTTATATCCGTGATTTGAAGGGAAAAGATCTTCTCACAGGATCTCGTGGCACAAATTTGTACTCTATTACTCAGCAAGACCAACAACTCCCAATCCAATTTGCTTAATGGCTAAAGCAACATCGTCTCAAGCATGGTTATGGCATCGTCGTCTATCTTATCTAAACTTTAACACCATCAACTTGCTTTCGAAGAATAATATTGTGAATGGCCTTCCAAAATTAAAATTCGTCAAAGATCATCTGTGTTCTTCTTGTGAGTTGGGGAAAGCAAAAAGAAAGTCTTTTCACACTAAGACTACCCCGAGCTCAAAAAGATGGTTACAACTTCTACACATGGACTTATGTGGTCCAATGCGGGTAGAAAGCATTAATGGAAAGAAATATGTTCTCATAATTGTTGATGACTACTCCCGATATACCTGGACTCACTTCTTGAGGTCTAAAGACGAAACACCTAGAGTTCTCATTGATTTCCTCACACTTGTCCAAAGAGGACTTCATGCTCAAGTTACAATAGTTCGAACTGACAAAGGCACGGAATTTCTTAATAAAACTCTTCAAGGATACTTTGCAAAAGAGGAAATAAGACACAAAACGTCAACTGCTTGAACACCTAAACAAAATGGCGTTGTCGAAAGACAGAACCGTACTCTTATTAAGGTTGCTCAAACAATGTTAAGCGCCGCTAAAGGATTCTTTGTTCATCAGGGCTGAATCGATTGCAACATCATGTTTCATACTCAAAACCTTTCACTTGTAATTCCACGACATGAGAAAAACACTTACATATCATCAATGCCCGAAATCATCATATAAGTTCTTTAGATCTTTTCGTTCTCTTTGCTCATACGTCCAGATATTGGTGAAGAATCTTGATAAGAATTAAGTGAAAAATTGATGCATGTATGTTTGTTGGGATTCTACTCATCAAAGGCTTACAGGTATTTAACAAAAAAGGAAAAAAGAGAAAAGAATAATAGTTAACAATTCATGTATAACATTGACGAATTGCCTCAATGGTCGTCAGATCACGTCAGTTCCGACCCCGTTCCACAAAGTCTAACAACGGTACTTGAACAAGACAGTTTAAGTCCCGAAACCCAAAGTCAAGAAACTTTTCTCAGCTGCTAGATAGAGACAAACGTCAAATGAGCTAGAATTGCTATATAGTCCTATGTTCAGTGAATTACTCAATGGAACTTCTCCTGTTGTGTCAAAGTCTTCCGCTGTACATGCTGCTGATTTATCCGATAAACGTCAACAACATAACACAACTCACACTTCTACAACAATCGATGTTGCAGATCCACCTCCATTGAACATTCAATCAACACATCAAACTCCAACTCAAGTACCAACTGTCACTGCACCTGAGAACATTATTCAAGCAAAAACCAATACTGAAAATGCACAATTTGGCGACGATGAATTTATCAACATCTTTAGTACACCCGTACAAGAACAACAGGAGACATTGTCTCGTCATCTTCTGGATCCTTGATCTATTTATTATCATCATTTATGTGATTTTCTGCACATTTTGTCCACTTTTAAAAAATGTCCTAAAAAATAAATTTAATGAAATTTATTTTATAGGGCAAATAATACAAAAAGACACTAAACTTATGGTCTTTTTTCAATCAAAGTACTTCACTTTTTTTATTGCACAAAAAGACGGCCAACTTTTTTTCCAAGCCGATTTAGATTTTTTTCTCACTATCCGTTAACACACTAACCCCCATTTCGTTATATCCTCAAAATTTATGTTAATTAAAAATTAAAGGACCTAAATTGACAATTATCCAAGAAGCTACATAAAATCGTATCTACCTCCCAAGTAATAATCTGCTGGTGAAGCTCGGAACTTGGCCTCAGCTACAAATTTACCATAATGAATTCTTTTTGAGAGAGCCCGTAAATAGCATACGAGCAAATAAAAACGGAGTAAAGATTTGCATTTCAGGATCATTGATAAAAATTGCAACATCATTTTTGAAAGGCTTTCAACCAATAAATTCTTTGTTTGTCGTTGACACTACAAAAGTACAAATAATATATGTGATCCATTCTAGTCCTCTATTCATCACTATGGAAAGGTAATATAAATTTCTAACATACAAAAAACAAGCTTCGACTAAGTTCAAAAAAGAAAAACATATAAGAAACAGTATTTACAAACGCTCGTGCATTTACAAACACGACAATTATCACAGATGAATGAAGCATATAATACCACTTTTATGTATAGCTTTTTTGATAATTGTCCATTTGGACCCTTTAATTTTTAATTTACATAAACTTTGGGGATATAACAAAATGAGGGTTAGGGGGTGTTTCTTTTTTCTAATAATGCCTCTTATTAGGTGAGTGGTGGACCCAAACACCTTAATTCATCTTATTCCATACACACATCAAAATCTCTCTCCACCCATTAAGAGGCATTAGTGGAAAAACCACTTATAATTCATATAAAAAAAGAAACAAGCCCTTAGTGTGTTAACGGATAGTGAAAAAAAAAACCTAAATCGGCTAGAAAAAGAAGTTTGCTGACAAGCCCTTAGTGTGTTAACGGATAGTGAAAAAAAACCTAAATCGGCTAGAAAAAAAAGTTTGCTGCCTTTTTGCGCAAGAAAACAAAATGAAATACCTTAATTGAAAAAAGATCATAAGTTTAATGCATTTTTATGTCATTTGACCTATTTTATGTCATCATTAAAAGTCAATCTTTTTGTAGTGAGAGTTTAATGAATTGAAAATGCTTTAGTGCCATAAAAAACTTTCTAAGACACGCAAAGTTAGAACTAGGACACTTGCTACACACTTATTACAAATACAAATGAATCGTACGTAATAGAGTGCATGTTTTCTGTCTTTTATAAATCAGAATAATAGTTTTTTTCTTCTTATTTCGTGTTAGTCATTTAATATTATATTAATATAACTTTATTCTCATGTGCAAGGCTGTTAAAATCGCGAGTAAACTTACGTGTTTACTAGCTAAGATCGTGTAAGATCGGCATAGGATCGCATCTAGGGTGAGATCATATTACGTTTTTCTATAAATAAACTTAATTAACAATTTATACTAAAATTGTTATTTTTAGAAATATATTACGTTTTTTTATAAAATAAGAAATTACAAAGATCGGCTCCAAAAGTATTTTTTTTTACAATTATTTATTTTTAAGACGAAGCAAAAACAGAAAAAATAATCAATTGCAAACACGACTATAAACATAACCATCGAGATGATGATTAAGTCAATGATGAAATCGCACTTGCGCGCAAGAAAGCAAAGGTAGAAGTAGCGAAGTAGCGATAGCTCTCGTCCTATTCAACAAAACTAAAAGGAGGAATTGCATATATACCAACTAAAACTTGAATAATTGCATATATACCCAAAACACAAGTTTTCAATGCATGATGTACAATGCAAGTTAAGCATGTTTTGGGTATATTTGCAAATATGTAACTTTTAATGGGTATATATGCAATTCAACCAAACTAAAAAGGTATCCTTCTTGAAATATGATGAGATGTTTAACCAAATAATGCCTAATCTTTTACTACAAGTACATCACCTCCGTCCTCTTGCTAATATTCGCCTTATTGGTCACACTCAACTGACTTAGAGCATCTCCAATGCTTAAAACCATAAAAGACTTTTATCATTTATTACATTAAATTTTTCAATAAATACTATCCATCAAAAAGTCATTATACAAACTTGCTCCAATGCTAAATTGTACACAAAAGCTTTTTGAATGAAAAAAATACACTACAAATAAGTAAAAGGATGAAGCGTTAATTGTAAAAAGTCTTTCTCAAACCACTTGGAGAATACCAAGTCATTGTGTAAAGCTTTTCATAAAGCTATGTTTTGCAATGCTAATAAGTCTTCCAAAAACTTTCTCAAATAGTAAAAAGCTTTAGAAAAAGCTTTGCATTGGAGATGCTATTATCTTACTCGACTCCAAGGCAGTACACTTTTCACGTTTCTAACTTTTCATAACTAACGGGCCCACTTTCAAACAATGATTTACTGTAACATATTTTGATTCATAACCAACAATGGTTTTATAAACATGTATCTCTTGTCACATGTTCCTTTTTAATGAATAATTATACCTTTAATACTAAAGGTCAGGATTCCCAATTCGAGGCATCTCATTAATGTGTACTCCGGCCCGATTCTTTTATTAATTTTACCCGACCCATTTCCTTTGTTTTATCTTGGGTTCTCATCAAAACACGTAGCATTGCTACGTGTCCTCTTCTCCCTCATCTTCACAATATGTCACACATCTCACACACACAATAATCATCATTCTCTCTCTAAAAAATCTAGCCGGTGATTGTTAATCTAAATCCACATCTCAGTCTCACCGACCCTCTTTATCTCTCTCGCTCTGTCTTTGCTTTTGTAATTGGGGTTTTTAGGGTTTCGTTCGATTGTAGTGGTGGTCATGGTTGTGGATTGAATATGATGCTTTGCTTTTACATAAGTTTCTTGATATTCTTCTAGATTTGCATGCTGAAGATCCTAATGAAATTGTATGTTTTTTTTTCCTTTTTTTTAAATTAGATTCGTTTGTTATGTATGTTTTGTTATATGGGTTCTTTTTTTATAATGCATAAATTGGTTAAACATTTAATTTTTACTGCTCAGTGAAAGTATTTTTTGTTTTGCTTTTTTTTATGAGATTAGTTACTGATTAGTTAGGTGTTTATAATTAGAGCTTTGGTGTTGTTGGTTTAGTATAATTGAGAAAAAAATACATTTGTTGATGACGTTTATATATTACTTTTATATGAAGTGTTAATACGACCACAATTTCGCCTTATGAAACATTGATAAATTTTTTGGTGTTGGTTGAATGACGTTGCGTTTTTCGTGGTATAGGTGACCTTCATGGACAATATATGTGTACACTATGTATGTGCCCAGGGCGGGTTAAACGTCTTAATAGGCTGCGATGTATAAATCTCATTAGGACACAATGTCAAAATACACTTGTTGAACACCATAAAGTTCACAAGTTGTAACAAAGAGTCCTACGCATTATCCTTGAGATCTTGCCAGAACATCCGAGTGATACTTAAGTATTCACAGTGAAGATGGAAATCCTGCTTGAGCCAACATCAAACAAGCTCTTGGTAGGTGACTTGCAAGATTCTATATGAATCAAGCTTGTGATAACTGGATATCAATTTTGGTCCAGTAAATGAATTGACGACTTAATCAGAAAGATAGTAACTATCTGATTCACTCTTACCGTGTTGTCTGCTTTGAGACGTTCCGGTAATGAGAACTAGCAAGCATGGTGAATCTAATACATCTGTGTTAGAAGATCCTACGCTTTGAGCTGGAAACCCTGTCAAGGAGATTCTTTGAATCTACCTGATCACAGGTATAGTATTTATACTATAAAACGGGAAACCGGAGGTTAATGCAACCGAACTCAAGATGAATGACAAAGCCATATTCATCTTTTATTGCTAACTGTCTTATTTCAGGTTTAGACGACGGTGTTGCAGCCTCATTCCAGCGAAGTCGGATTCATAAACCACATGCTCATACTCAAGCTTTCAAAGTCAATCATTCAACGTCAAGATAGTTGATTCTAATCTTCCCCACCATCAAAGAGCCTCATAATCAAATAAAGAATCGTCAATTGGGGGAGATTGTTAGACTTATAATCATATATGTCAAACAAGAATGTAACAAGTATGAGCATGTTGGTCAAGAGCACAAGATGATCAAGGAAGTCAAATCAAGATGATTCAAGTCAAGGAGATGATGCAAGATAACGATCTCAAGAACTCAAAGTCAAAAAGATAAAGGCTCAAGATCAAGATCACAAAGCATGAATGAACAAAGCCATTACAAACAAGACAAGACCAAAACAAGGCAAAGCATAAACGTCAAAAGTCATATCTTCAACGTCAGGGGAGACAATGATAAAACAAAGCAAACTCCTACAAGAATGTCATCGGTGGTACGGAGGAGTTTGAAGAAAGAGACCTCAACATTGGGGGAGATTGTTAGCCTTTATTTTATTAAGTCAAACAAGAATGTTAGTCGGGTTCAACGGGCTTGGATTGTAATCTAATATTGTTCGTATTTCGGGCTCAAAGCCCAAGTTTAGCCAAGCCCAGCCCAAGTAGAAAAGCCCACACGCCAACTAGTTGGCTAGGGGTATAAAAGAAACCCTCTCCACACATGGAGAGGGTGTTGGTTACATTTGTTCACTTGTAACTCACCATTTTCTCTCTTAATCTAACATTCCAAGTTCATCTCTCTCTCTTTTCTTTCTTTCATTTCCGGCTTATTATTAAGCTTATTTGGGTTTGCTTATTGTTGTGTAAGGATTTTATTATGGGATAACAGCTGGCAAGAACCTACTGTATAGATATTTAGGGGGTGTTTGTTTCGGCTTATATAGCCGGCTTATGGCTTATTTGGTTTTAGGCTTATGTTTCATATGCCCACTTTTTTTGGCGTAATTTCAACTTTTTCAGCTTATATAAGTTTATTTTGACATAATGAACTTATATAAGCCGAAAAGTTTCAAAATAAGCCACCAAATAAGCCATAAGCCGGCTAAATAAGCCGAAAACACCACCTTTGTTGTCTCTTTAGTAACAAAATACACACTCATTATCTTTATACTAGGTTCTGCCAAAGTTTTAGATATTTAAATAACTTTATTCAAGAAAAATCCTCGATACTTAACGGGCTATGTTAACTTATTTGCTACCTAAGGTATGCAATATAAAGAAACATACAATTGGTTGTTTGAAAAAAGTTGATTCCTTATGTTAACATTGAAATACAGAACTTCTAAAAGTGAATCCTACGGGTTATATACCCGCTCTGTTGGATGCCACTACCGTTGTTCCAGATTCTTATGCCATCTTATTAGTGAGTCATTCGTTATTCATATAATTCATAAAAAATGTTACAAAAACATGTTTCTCAAGATTGTTGTACAATCAGTGTTTGTCTAAGAGGTCTAGAGTGATGTCGGCCAAATTTAAGGGCTCGGTGTTAGAACACTTATCTGCATATATAGGTTTAGGCATTAGTTTAGGGACCTTAGTTTTTCTCCCATAAGTAGCAAGTTTTCAAATCTTTCTAATCGTTGTTTATGTTAATCCCAGGCATGTAAAAAGCTTAATAGGAATGGCGTTGAAACCAAGAAAGGAGTGAGGCTTACACAAGAGCGCTCTGTTCAAACAAGATACGTGTGGTATGTAAAATTTTCAAGCTTTTAGTAGTTTCTTCATTATAGTTATGCATAACTGATACATACAAACACATATTTTACCTAGAGTAGTGATGCTTCGATTAGTTGTATGTTTGTAAATTCTTGCGCGGAAAGGACTGCATGTATATAAAAGAGGCACTAAAAAACATAGGACTTATATTGTTAGAAATCGAAGAAATAGATAAAGAGGAAATACTACTGAACTCGCAGCTACTTTAAATTTCCGAGGAAGGATTGTCATAAGTGTGGCATGAGCAACATATTGCATACCAATTCTTTCAGGAGTATGCACTTCATTTTTGCTTAAAAAGGGCAAAAACTTCTAAACATTCAAAAATGGTATTTAGAACCAGTAATTTACGCATACATTACCTTATAAACAACATTATTGCCACATACTTCAACAACAGAGTTGCATTTTTAAAACGTTTTAAATCCGAATTACCCTTCATTCGAAGGAAGTAAAGTACATGCTCCAAAATAATATCGACATATACATTGTCCTCTTTTTATGAACTTTTTTCTTTCATACCTTCAAATGATGTCAAAATGTCATCATTAAGCAAGTGTTCACCATTGCATTTCGAGTGTGCACAAGCAAGCATATACTATAGACAAACCACATTTACACAACCAGCCAGACAAACAAGCCACACTCCATATAGCCTATAGACCACTTTGTTGATAGCATTCCTAATTTCCAATACTAATTACTCCAAACTAACTGTTTTCACCTCTAAACGCATAAATAACCTTTATGTACTCTTTCATTATTGTTTCTTATAATGGTGTCATTTTTGCAGATGTCCATGCGGCATTGTAGTGATGACCTTCGTGTTCGAGCTAAGGAACTGAATAAATCAACTTCAAAGAGTTATGTCAAACATTACATCGGTAATTGATGTGGAATTTCCCTTTGATATTACAATTTTTAATAGATAGAAATTTCAAGCAATATATAATCGTTGCTGTAAGTCTAACTCAAAATGATAAGCATTTTTGAGGTTTTGAGGTTTGGATACATACTTTTATAAATATTTTACTCTTAAAAAATAGGCATCATAAAATAAATAATCACAAACTTTGCTTGCTAATACAATTGTAGCTGTAATTTTGAGGAGTATATCCGTTAGGCCCTCCTTAAG
>BQNB010061256.1:0-21184 GCA_026074375.1 Tanacetum coccineum | reverse complement strand
TTGGAAACTTTAGTACCCTGTTTGTGTATTAACCCTATAAATATTATGTAAATGGTTTTAGAAAATTGTGTGTCACAAATATAAAGGAAAACGACTAGAGGGACTGAAGGTGTCAATTGGTCAAACTATCATTAACTAGTATCTAGAATCTCTATAGTCTACACAATTCCCATACTTTCACAAAATCTTTTGATGTTCTCTTGCTAATGTAGATCGATAAAAAAAGAAATAAGGAAAAAACATGGAGATCTCTAATAGCCTTTTGATGGTGAATTAAATGTGATTATGCAAGACTATGCTCCTCACTAGTGTCATCATGAGTTAAAATTATAATCTTTAGTTGAATTGATGAATTATGAGTTAGGGTTTAAGTACCTAAATTTGGAGGTTTTGGGTAAAAGGTGTTTTAAAGTAATGTTATGAGGTTATAGTAATTATGAGATAAGTAGGTTTGAATACAGTTACTAATTTTGGAGGGTTTTCATCATATGATCGGGATATGATCATATGATGATTAGAGGTGTTGAATGGTAAACTAATGCGTTATATAAACCTTGTTATAGTATTTCATTTAGGTGATAGTGGTTTGTGGTGATTATGGCTTGGGAAGAAAACAAAGATGATGGTGATGAATTTGTTGGAATTTAGTTATCTAATAACCTATATTACACTTAATATACGCAACATATATGGCCCCAAAGGGATGCATATGATGTAACTAATTAACATAAACAATAAACGGTTTGTGTACCTTATCATTCTTGATTCTTGCAACTAACGAAAGCTACGAACACCCATGCATACTTGAGTATCCGCAAAACCAATGAACCAAATCACCAAAGTAAGAGATCTTTATGTGTATCCACACTACATATCTAAGCAATAATACCAAATGCTTTCATGAATATTCAAGAAACCCTTGTTTTCGTGTTTGATGAAATTGACCCACTTTAGGGTTTGAAATCCTTTGGACGATTGACTATGAGAAAAGAGGACATGAGAAAAGAGTTGTGTGTGAATTGGTTATTCAATTATTAACCTAAAATAATAAATCTTCAATTCATTATGTAGGATAGATAACTTGGTGACCAAGTCGGACTCCATCTCCTATTTTCATACCTTATTCAGCCGACCTACACTCCCCATTGGTTTACCATGCGATTTGGGTTATTAACCAACGGTTTAATTAACGATCGTTAAGTCATTTCGTGAAATATAAACATAATATAATTAATATAATACAATATATATTAATTATACTATTAAAGTTTATCTAAGTGTATACGCGTGTGACCCTATAGGCTCGCGTATCTCTAGTCGCATAAATATCGATATGACATGAACACTTCCCAATAGCTCCCACTTGCGAAAGTCATAATCATATAATAAACTATACTAACATTGGTAAGCGTCTAGCAACACGCCAATGCTCAAATAAATACACAAGTGTAGTTTCGTAAACGTCTCAGTGTAAAATGCTTTATTCCTATTCATCATTTTGTTACATATACGGTGTTAAAATGAATATGATGATCAAAGTCATTCCATAATTGAACTATTCTTTTTCTCGATATAGATATTGAATAAGATTACCAAACTAATCAAGATTCATCTTAATTACATTTGGGTGCGGCCACATATACATCTGATCAATTAATCGATGGGCCCAATAGAATCTAACTCCAGAAACACGTGGAGGAACAAATTCTATTTTTACTACAAGTGTCATACATGTGCTTTACAACAATTCTGAATATAATTTTTATAAGTATCTTATTCAGGATAGCGTTTAACTAGATCAAGAAATGTCATCCACACATGCAAGACCTGCTTGCATCTCAAGTATGAGGATGAGCAAAAACTCTACCATATGTGGAATTCACTTAATGACTCTGATCCATAAAGTGGGTTCACACAGGTTGGGGTAGTCCAATATTCATCACCAATGAATAACATATGAGTTTGACGGACACATCCTTTAATATTCCAAGAATATTCCTAATCGCTTACATTTGTCTTAATTCAACAATACTCCTGTATCATTAATCGAAAATGGACAACTTTAGTATAAATCAATTTATTCATGGATTTAAAGATGCAAATTTAGAACATAGTAGTATATATGAAAACGATCATACCTGGTATATCAATTCATTATTTGATACAATTGCTTACAGTTTCATTATCCAAATACTAAATAAGCTCAATGCATGATGATCCTAGTTAAACACTTATGTCTTAGTCACGATAATCACACTTATTGATAAGGCATAGGTTCCATTGACTAAACGGCCTAAAACAAAAATTTTGAAATGTTTACATTGAGTAAGGAAACCAAAATGCTATCAATATTTTGTTCAAAGGACGATGCGGGACTAATACATTATTATTTAGTTTGTGCTCTTCGACTTGTTTCTGCGTAACATTAATAACAGCATGAAAGAGCCCATTTCATTTGTCTAAATCAAAAGGGAAAAATTATAATTTAGTATAACACATACAAAGTCAATAACTGCATGTTTACATAACTAAATGAGAACATATTTAAATTTTGGTATGCTCATATTTTTATTCTTACCAACAAACTATACTTATAACAATGAAAATATCTTTTTTTATCTATATGTAACCATGTTAAGTATAGACACATTAAAAAATTACTTACAGACAATTCTAAAGACATTTTGTTATTTTTCTTTTAACGGCTTGAGCACTAACAAACGACAATGGCAATTTTAACAAGTTAGGTTCACATATGTTGAAATGTTGCATATTCTAATGGCTACTATGTAGTTATCGCACAGGGCCCTCGAAATTCACAGGACGACATTGAGTACATGCATATTATATTCTTACAAGTACTAGTATACTTAGGTTCTCTTAATAACTAAGTAGGATATATTTGTAGCCTATCACTATTAGTGAGAAAGCTCTAAATGTGTGAGACAAGGTTAAATTATTTCTTGGTGGAGAATTGGTCCAGTTGACGCCTTTACTCTAAAGGAGATTTTAGATCATAAGGGTGGGTACTCGATGGGAAAGTAGTCAAAGATTTTGCGCCAGGTAGTGTGAGTGGTGTCAGTGTACCTTACAGGGGCAGATCTATATTGACAACAGGGTATGCACGTGCATACTCTGCGTAAATTTTGAGTAGTGTAAAAAAATAAGTTTTCCCAAAAGTAACAATCCATTACACTGGAAATTAAGAAGTGCATACCCTCCAAGATGCAATAAAAATTTAAGTGCATACCCAAATTTGAATCACCATTGTTTGAAGAAAAAAGAAGAAACCTGTGTAACTATTGTAGCAGGTATGCAAGTTGAAGAAGAGAGAGGCAATAAAAAGTGTAGAAACTTGTTATTAAAATAGGTCAAAATGTCAAATGGATTTTATATTAAAATTATGGCCCAACAAACTTAAAATATTGCTTTTATATGTAAATGAAGATTCAGGAAGTATTTCAAATAAATTTTCACTTGAGTCTATTTATGCATATTATAGATATTTGTTGTCTGTGTCATTAATCGATAAAAGAATTTGTCTCCACATACTTTAAAATTTGTTTTTTTTGTTATTTAAACATAAAATAATTAATGATAAGCTTCAAATTGTGAATGTCATTCGATACCAGCTAGCCAATTTCATGTCGAATAACCCAAACTTTGACAAAGTAGATCAACTATAATATAGGCAAAAGTTCAATAAAGATTCATTTTTTTATCATAGATCCCAAGACTCCATCTCAACCATCCATTTTTTCATCAAATTAAATAAAACTCACTTTCCACCTCTTTTTTTAAAGTTAAATATCTCACAAACCGTTAATCGTTACGTAAAATGAAACATACCATTGCAACGAGAATTAAATCATCTTTTCTAACGAGGGGCACTTTGATATACTTTCGACGAATTTTTTTAATTTTATTTTTTAGTCACGTCTAGAAAGATCAAATGTGATTCTGGAAAATCACATGTGATTTTGTGAAATCACATGTAATTTTGTGAAATCACATGTGATTTTGTAATACAAATCACATGTGATTTTTTCAGACGTGACTAAAAAAAATCAAAAAAAAAGTTCGTCGAAAGTATATCAAAGTGCCCCTCGTTAGAAAGATGATTTAATTCTCGTCGCGGTGGTGTATTTTTTGTCGTTTAACGATTTACCGTTTGCAAGATATTTTAATTTTAAAAAAGAGGTGAAAAGTGAGTTTTTTTTAATTTAATAAAAAATGGGTGGCTATGATTGGTCCATTGGATCTTTGATAAATATTGGATCTTCATTGATCTCAACTCCTATAATATATATGATTCAGGAAACAAAACCACAACGCCTACCCTAATTTCCCGAAAAACCCGACCCAAAAAAACCCCGACCCAAGAAACCCGTACCCGTAATTTTTTCTAAGAACTCTCACTTAAAAATGTGCATACCTTACTTCGAAATCCTAGATCCGCCACTGGTACCTTATATGGAAGAACGCGAATGTTATAATGTTCAAAGGGAAGGTGGAGAATAACGCACAAGTATTCCAAGATACACAACTAAAGAGTTTCGAATGGATACTCATACGTTCTAAAAAATAGAAGTTTACATGGAAAAATGGATTGATAGGCCTTATAACTGCATATATTTGGCTATTGTTGTTTCATAAGGGTGTCATTTGTTGAGGCTTAGAGCTGCTGGATTTACGTCTTGTTTGAGTCAATGAGCTTATGTCTACACACACATCACGTGTTTGTTACTTTTGCTCAAGGTTTAGTCTTTCATGAATGTCGTGTGGCTGCTCCTAAGTTTGTTTTGATAAAAAGTTGTCTTTTGGAAAAGATAAATAAATGTGACACACTAATTGCAATGTTTGTTTTTACGAAAAAGGTCTGACTGCCTCCGACGTCTTACCATTCAGACACGGTTAGACGTCAGACTTGTTTGTTTTTCTCAACTTGGTCAGACGCGGTAAGAGCTAGTTAGATCTGATTCAGAGGTTCATGGGTTATCTGATTGCATGAACCTCATTCATTCTCTACTACCAGCCTCTTTGCTTCGTTGTCGTCACCGACAACAATTCTTCAGCCCGGCTATGCCGTCTTCTTCCAGCCAACTCCGCCAACAATATTCAAAAGGGTTGTGATTTTTCTTGTTTTGGCTTCGATTGAAATAAGAAATAGAAGGTCATTTTTGCTTGTGTTTTGTTTGCAACATGAAAAAAATAGAACATCAGTATGTGGTTTTGGTGGCTGAAAAAGAGAATAGCGGCTTAGCTTTATCAAGCAAGGCTATGTGCATATATATAAGGTTCAGGGTTAGCTTATGGGTTGGGCTTATTATTTAGGTTAGTGGGTTTGTGGTTGGGCTAGCACCATTATGTGTTTATAATCTTTTAGCCGAATTTTTTTATATAAATATAAATGTGTTTTATGGGCTAGTTATATAAAATTTGATATTATAATTTGGACTACAAATAGCGTTGGGCTGAATTTTTAGGGTTGTTGGATTAGATATCGAGCTAGTTTTCATGAAAGCAAAGAATTGAAGTGATTACCGAACACGTTTGTTGACATAGATGAACCGAGATCGTGTTATGTGAATTTTAAGATTGAAACTTTTTTTTCGAATATTAATCTTAAAAGATACATTCATCGTATTGTTATGGTTTACTATATACTTAAAAACGGACAATTAAAACCATTCATACAATCTAAAAAATAAACAATATTATTTCATTCAGATTTAGACTTTATAACCACTTCTTACTAGTAAGATGTGATAGTTAGATTTAAACCCAAAACATCTTAATGAAACAAACAAACACTAACATTGTTAATGTCCAAAGAAATGTAAGTTTAAGTTTAGAAAAGAGTAAATTGCATTTTTGGTCCCTGTTGTATGGCCAAATTGCAGGTTTAGGACCTTAACTTTTGAAATTGCAGTGATGGTCCCTATTTTCATGTTTGGGTTGCAGGTTTGGTCCTTTTAGGTTGCATTTTTGGTCCCAAATTGCAGGTTTGGTCCCGGCCCGGGGATCAAATTTGCAACGGAAACTTGAAAATAGGAACCATCACTGCAATTTTGAAAGTTAGGGTTCCAAACCTGCAATTTGGCCATACCACAGGGACCAAAAATGCAATTAACTCTTTAGAAAACAAAAATACAAGGTTTAAATTGTCATTATAAATAAATGAGGATTTCTTTTAAAAAACTTATATGAACACCTTGGATCTTCTAGATGCTTGACTGGACTGTATGCAAAAATAGTCAAATCATTCCCCAAAATAGCTACCACTTACCACCACCGTTAACCAACAACATATATCATCAGAAATATTCAAAGAGATCAACCAATTCATTTACACTAAATTCAACAAAATTAGGTTAAATTCCGATCGTTTAATTAACAGAAATTGAAGTGTAATGGAGAAGGTGAACACTTTGGATTATATCAACCAGATGTTTCCTACAGGTTAGCTAAATTTCTTATTTCACAATGTACATTTGTTTATCGAGTTCGAGATCGGATCATATACTTCATACTACAGTGAATTAGCATATTTGTTTATCGAGTTCATTCATTATACATGTTAGGGATCTGACCATTTATGTGCAAAACTGCAAACTTGATGTATAAACTGGGTGACTAATGAAGAGGTTCTTCTTTTTTGTGTATTTATTAGAATCTATGAGCATCTGTGTTTTTTCTAACATATATGATCTTTTATGTTTTAGGCTGTCAGCCAGCTATGTAGTCATTTTGATGGCTATAGAGATAACCCAAAGATCACTGAGCTGAGAGATAAGTTTAAAAACATCAAACAAATTCTGAAGTCTCATGAGTTTTCTGACTTTTCCAGGTGTGTTTAATTTTGAACTATTTTGGAAGACATTATTGCTATTCTAGTTCATGTCTATATGTGCCTGCTGAAGTTCTTAATAGTCTTATCTTGTTGGTCTTTCTTTTTCATTTACTACTCTTATAAAACATCCTATGGATTTAGACAATAGATATGCTAGATGAAACCTAAAAGGATTGCACTTCAGTTATATATACATGTTGAAAACTTATTGCTGTCCTAGTATAATGGATGCATATGTTAACTATTTACGGGGCTTGATAGTTCAGCCTTTTTAGTTTTTTCATGAAACCTTATTTTGGACTCATTTTTTCTCCTAGGTCAATGTAGGCATTGCAAAGGACAATAGAATTTGAGGAAGAGTTGGCAGAAAAATTTGGTGGTAGTGGTAGTGGTAGTGGTAGAAACGTAACAGATGCCTTTGAGGAAACAGATAAATCAGAAAGTAATGATCAAATTGTATTAGACATTCGCAAGAAGTATGAGAAAAAGCTTGCTGCTCATCAGGGTAATCAGGATGATGTATGTGACGGTGATTGCTTCATTTAGCTATTCCTATTGTATTGCTATTTTTAGTTTATTGTTCTGCTTGTGGTTGGGATCACGCTTAACAAACAAACTTTCTGCTGTCAGGATAAAGATATAGCGGTGCCTGGAGCCGGGGTATGTATTAACCTTCATAATTGAAATTTATTATAGCTTACACACACACACACACACATAATTACAGAATAAAGCTCCTTTCTAGTTTTATAACTTATCATTGGTTGTTTTCTAGTAAGTGTTTGTTGTTGATTTAGGTCTCCGTTTAGGACTTGTCTCGTACTTTTAAGGGCATTGTTCATTCTTATAATAATGCTATTAAAACTTGTTTCCATTGTTATGGCAGTTCAATTTCCGCGGAATCATGTCATCTTGTTTTGAACCACATTTAATGGTGTATGTGGAATTTGAAGAGAAGACACTTATGGACAATCTGGAGAAGCTTATTCAGGTTTTTTATTAGCCTCTTTGTCCATTGACTTTTTGTTTTTCGTTCTTATTTCCAGATATTTAGTGCTTACATCTTCAATATTAAATACATGAGGAAACATGGGAACCCCTTGTGGGGGCTGATTCGATGACTACTCATCCATTGACCCGTGTTAGAGTAAATGCAAGTAAGGATCTTTCTGTTAATTTAGATATGCTTACAGTGAATGTAATTTTCATGTTAATTGACTACTTTTATTGAGACTATGCTGAAACAAAAGACTTTTACCATGTTATTATATATTGATGTGATCAGTGTTGTTAGAAGTGTGCATTTTAGATAAGTATTCTAATCACATGTATTTTACTGGGTCAATATAGTATCTAATTAATCAAAATAAGCTTTTGAGGTGACACATGTCAAGTATAATTTTGGATACTCGGACTACCCCTTGCTTTCTTGCCTTATAAACAATTAACAATTTTTCATACTTTTGATCGCATCCTTTGACATGTCTCATCTATCATTTTGTCGTTGACAATTGTACTCTTACTAACATTATTTACCCCTTACAGATATGAAATCGAGCGTTTGACAGCATTGCTGCATATAAGAACTACCACGTCAGATGATGGTGAAGGGGATCAAGCGAATATTTCCAACGATTCTCATGTGGAGGAGAGGGAGAACTTCCATGTTGTTATATCAACTCATGTTGTCAATTCAAGAGTGAGTTTTATTCTTGTATTTGCGCACGTGTACTTGCATGCTAATTTTTGACTTCATAAGAAAATGTTTATAAATTTATAAATGACTTCTTAGGCCTTTGAAGAGGATGTTGCCTCACCTGCTGAGCTTGCAAAGGCTTATATGGGTACAAGTACAAGGCCTGCTAAAGTATCACCATCCACACTGAGGCATGGCAGCCAAGCACCAAGACAAGATTCAGTGTTGCTAAATAACACAACCATTCTTCCATGAACGCCTGTCACATCACTCACACCAACAACTGCAGGTAGCTTAAAGGGAGTTGAAAATGGTATGACAACCCCTAGATCTCGCGGCAGATCAGCAATATACATCATGACACGCTTACCTTATTACAGAGGGCCTTCAACTTTAAGCAAAAAGGTTTGTTAAAGTTATCCTTTAATCTTGCTTCATAATATTATTTTGGGTGAAGTAGACTCAGAACAGGTTTTGCTTGATTTCAGCCAATGCCGTCACTTATTTCGTCTCAGCTTGCTTGGGAACTTGAAGGGTCAAATGGAAATAAGATGGAATCTATTTGTGCTATGAATTTTTTGTTTGTTTTAATTACATACTTTTCTGTAATCTATGAAATCTTGTTGATTTTTAAATTTTAAGTCAGGCTGGTAAGCGTAGGAGCTATGTACTAGATGATCTTGGATCTGGTGGTCTGATGCGTAGAATTCGGCAAAAAGCTAATCTTTATTCTCAAGTAAGTTCTTTATCAAAACATAAAAGCGAATTAGATTCGAGTGCTCAGAGATTGCTTGTAAGTAGTGAACCTGAGCAGAAAGCCTCCAAGGCAATAGTGGAAAATAGGGAGACCAGCAAGCGTAATTCAGGCTATGCATCTGTTCCTACCGAGTCCACTCAAAATGGCATCTGGTAGAGGGGCTCTTTCAGGAGCAGGAGTAGGTACTGATGATTCTATGATGGTTGATAAACTGCCGGAAGAAATCAATGACATGAAAATTAAGGTTGACAAGGTGGAAAAGGTTGGTCTTTTTTATTTGTGCCAAATAGTTCTCGAAATCTATAATAAATTTGTTGGATGTGTTTCTGTAGTGCTATTCTCACATCATTGTCTTTGCGTTTTAGGAAATGGAGGCTACAGTGGTGGATGGACATGGTACTGAAACTGGTCTAATAATTGTTACGACCATTGGAGATAGAAATGGTCAACCAAAACAGGTATGTTTCATTTACTTTGTCATGATACTATGATACTAGAACCACCCCTCCTAACCACTTCATATGCCCAATACTCAAGGTATAGAAATTGGGTGGGTCGGGCTGGCTGTCAAACTAGTCAAAATTTCCCTGGGTCAAAATGGGGAGTTTATAATTCGGGTTGAAACGGGTTAGGTTGGGCTGGAAATTAAGCCCTTTTTTGTGTTATGTTATGTTAGTTTCTGAATAAAATATTGATTGTGTGTTATGATCGTTTTGTGGTTGCAGTTATCACTTCCTCATCCTTTTTATATCAGGTTGAATACTTTTTGTATGCAGGTTAGTAGCGCTGAATTGACAAACAGAAGATTGGTTCAATAAGTTGAATAGGTTGTAGATGCATCAGGCACCTTCTTTTCTCTATGCCGCTTGACTCATTTTGTGTTCAGTTAAGTTATTCTGTATTTGACCCGTTTGAACTATTAAGCGTTCAGACTTCAGATATACCCTAAAATGACTCGTTTTCAAGTATATGAACTGAAATCGCCACTACTATATAAAACCAAACTGAGGAATATGCTTTTGAACCAATTGGGAGGTCTTCTTGATATAAAAGAATCACATATATATCTGATACGAATGTCAACCAGCTGATTTTTCAAGCAAACACATTTAATCTTTTGGCATCAATGTTTCCATTTTCGGTCTATGAACTAATCCTATAACCAACCAGCAGATGAGACTGAAGATGAAGAGTATGTGGAAGAGACAATTCAAGATGCTATTATGATTGCTGCTGCAAAAACTAGTTGCATCTAGAGCTATTCACAAGGTTATCATGTTGTACTTATCTAATTTCGTCTAGTAAGAGATTTTTACAAGAAGTTCTTAAAAATATAATGCATATTGGTTAAAACTGCTTGGATGTTATTACTACTGTTCGAGCATTGAAGGTTAGTGCTGCCAAGCTACGTTTAATATTGTTAGAAGAATAGGATGTTAATACTGCCGAGTATATTAGTACTGTTATAATATTAAAACAGTATAAAAGTTAAAACTGTTTGGCACAAGGAATGGTATTGCATGTTGTGATTTAATGCTGCCATGGTTCGTGTATATCACTAGGTATGAAAGTCTATGCGTTCATCATTATGCTTGCTGTTTGCACATTAGGTTTAGGTCCTGGTTGCATTTTCACCTTGACTTCAATTGCCAAATGGGAGTGTAGCTCATATGGTAGAGCGCTCGCATTGCATGCGAGAGGCACGGGGTTCGATTCCCCGCACTTCCATACATTTTTATTGTGTGACTAAATATTAAAAAACGCCACACAAACTTATAATTCATGTGACCATTGGATGAACAATAGTCATACAAAATACACATTCACTTGACTTTAAACAACATATGGTCACACTTTTGGCCACTTTTGGTTAACTTGTATGTGACTAATTAAAAAAACATGCTTTGTGTGACTAAATATTACAAAACGACACACAAAATTAAAATTCATGTGACCATTGGATGAACAATAGTCACACAAAATACACATTCACTTGACTTTAAACAACATATGGTCACACTTATTAACACTTTTGGCCACTTTTGGTTAACTTGTATGTGACTAAATCCTAAAAAACCATGCTTTGTGTAACTAAATATTACAAAAGGCCACATAAACATAAAATTCGTGTGACCATTGGATGAAGAATAGTCACATAAAATACACATTTACTTGATTTTAAAAAGCATATGGTCACACTTATTAACACTTTTGGCCACTTTTTTTAAATTATATGTGACTAGCTCCAAAAAAAACACCCGTTATGTGACTAAATAATCACAAACATCCCATTTATTATATATTCATGTGGCCACAGGACGGGAAATAGTCACACAAAATACACAATTACTTAAATAAATCATCTCAAATGTTACATATATTATATATTTATGTGGCCAAAGGACGAACAATAGTTACTCTCAAAAACCATTCGTGTGACTATAAAGTGTTTACGGTCACTAATACTGATTAATCCAACAAAACTTGTGCCTAATTTGTCACACATATTCAGGTTTTGGTCACTCTTTTTCAATGGAAATAGCCACGAACTCCCTAACGTCACCGTATGTGACCTACAGTGGCGCGATCTTTAGTGACAAACACCAAAAAAAACACGTGTGACCATATGTATATCGTCACACATTTTTGGAGTGACCAATACCAGTTTTTGTACCAGTGTTTCGAGAACCAAGGGAAGTGTCGAAGCTAATGGGAGCTTGGGTACCAGTGAGAGCTCTACAAACAGATTGTCACTTTCTGTTTATACAGACATGGTAAGCTTCGTGTAAACTAGAGTGTTCAGACCTTCGAATATTTACTCTCCAATGGCAAGGTGTTTGCGACTGACCGGTTATAGTGAACAAGAAATTTCTCATGGGGCCGCGATTTGCGAGTGACAAATTAGAGTATCCGTACAGTGAGAGCAGGCAATGGTTGAGATGAGTTTACTGGGGGAAATCAGACGTAGTTTTTGGGTCAGGTTACCAGCAGGAAAGCAAAGGTTAAAATGTGGATGTTCAAGGGTGTGAAGGCGTTCTCACATGTTAACTTTGATGAGTACATTTGCGTTGCACTATTAAAGGGTCTTCTGATTGCTGGGAAGGAAGATTCGGCGTGTGTTGAAACTCTGTATCGATGGGTTGTTGGTTTTGATGAAGTTTTTGTGACAGAATCTAACATAACAAAGATCAACAAGCTGAAGAGATGGTTTTCTCTTAAAAAGAATTCTGTAGTGTTGGAGCTTGGTGAGGCTTCGACGTGCCTTCTCAAGAACTAAAGAAGGTGGTTGAACTAGAGAGAATGGAGATGTCTATCCCAGATTCAAGATGTTGTTCAGGATACCTTGTATCGAAAGTCTCCTAACTCGGCGTTTAGTTAGTAAAGCGTGTCATGTAGGTTCAACGTTACGGAGAGGTTGGAACGGAAACATTGTTGAATGGATGATGATGTAGATTTACTATAGTTACTTGAGACAGAGAGCAGAGATGTGATCAGCCTCCAAGTGGGAGATTGTTGAGTTGTGGAGACTGATCTAGGCACCGGATATAGGCTCTGAAAGCTAGGTAGAACTTCTGGAAGATAGGCTTGGCCCATATATAGTTTGTCTGGGTTTTGGGATGTAACTTTGGGGAGCAAGTTAGGTCTATGGTTTTCATGCTTATAAATACCTCTCTCATTATAATTGTAAATTGTACAAGCACCAAAGATAATAATAGTCTCTCTAGTTCAAGAGTTGACTGACCACGATTGCAGAAATCGTGGGAACCACTATAAATCTGTGTGTATTCTTTTTCCACATTTGTGTTCTTACGTTTTCAATCTGGTAGGCTCCGTAAGGCTCTGAAAACCTTTGATAGCCTCTAGGAGCCTTTGTCTAATTTTGTTTGCTTTGTTGTGATTTAGGCATTGTTTATTGCCTAACATTTTAGTCTTTTATAAAAAAATTAAATATAAGTCTGTCATTAAATCTGATCATATTGTGTCCATTTATATTGTTTGTTGAAAATATTTTGTATGTAGGAAATCTTCAATGAGTGACAATATTTAGGTTTTGTTTAGTAATTATGCGTTTTCTTTATTGAAAAATGATTTTTATGCCTAATTAACAAGCCTACTAGTATGTTTAATGATTTGATTGGTATATTTGAAAAAGTGATTGATGAGAAATTGAAGAGAGAAAATACCTAATACAATTGTACAAGTAATTTATGAATTAGACATTTATTTAGGCATAGATTGTAGGCCTAAATAGCATTTACTCTTCTTTATTTATATACTAGACGAATACCCGTGTATGCACGGAAAATCTTTTGCGGCCGATAATTAACGATATGCAATATTGATAATGTTGTGGCTTTGTACTTGAATGCGAGAAATTCTTAACATAAATGAAATTGAAAACACTCGTAAAATGCAAGAAATTCTTAACTTGTATCAAACAAGACATTCAGTTAAATTGAAAGTGAAACATTACATCATTATGAGATAAAATCTAACAGCACACGTTACTCGTCGTGTAAAACTTCTTGGTAGTGTTATACGACAATTGGAGGTGTGGTACTCCTCCTTGATCAAACCTTTTTCTGTTTGGAGATCAAACCTTATTGTGTTGAAACCCGGTTCTACCCAAGGTTTTCAACCGGTTTATGGTCGAAAAACAGGTCAAATTAAACCCTTTTTTTTTTTTTTATTTTTTCATAACCCCGTTGTTTCCGATAGCGACTCGTGTTCCCGCGCACATTGCGGCGGAAAATTCATGGAAAGCGACCTCGTTTTGCGGCAGCAGCGATTCCGGAGGGGCAGTTCTAAGTGTGTATGTTTCTGTTGTATTTTTCATGCAATTGTGAATCTATTTATAGGGGTTTTACCAAACCCTAGTCGATGAAAATTATGAGAGATTAATGGGCCCGCCAATGAGTCAATCAATTATTTAAGGATGGAATCAGTTTCGTCTTTGACTGATTGTACATATCGGTTTCGTTTGTATTATTACTTCGTTGGTTTGGTTATAATGATTTTATATTTTCAATTGTTTTAAAAATGGTCAAATCAATTTATTTAATGAGGACAATCAGTACGTTAGACTGAGGTGTTACATATCAGTTTCGTTTGCTAATTTATTAATGAGGATTGCTAGAACCACACCATTTTGTACATATAATTATTCAAACCATGAATGTCGATGTAAATTTTGACATTCTTTATTATTTTTAAACCTTCTATTTTTTATACATCCAATAATATACATGGGGGACCATGTCATGGTAGTGGATTTATATATGTAAAAATGGTGTGGTTCGTAGCCAATTCCTCATTATTAATTAGTTGGGGTTTAATAAAAAAAATGATTTTAATTTTTTCAATGTTTCTTAAAATGAGTCAATCAATTAATTAATGAGGCAATCAGTTTCGTTTGCTATTATTAATTCGTAGGTTATAATGATTTTAATTTTTTTAATGTTTTTTAAAATAAGGATTTTCAACTTTTTTTATATTTTAACTTTTTTAGATTTCTAGTTTCAACATTTGGGTAAATCTCTTTTATAAGAAATATAGATAGTTTAGTAGGTTGCATCAAATTTATTCGGCAAAGTTTACATGAGCCCTAAAAAATGATGGTTAACCTCCTAATTAACCGATTGACCTATTTTTTGAACAAATAAATGCAAATCTTATGTAAGAGTCTAAGGTTTAATATCACCAAACTGATATTAACCGAAAGCGTACGGTTTTGATTTTCATTAACTTAAGATATGTTGTTAACGTTTGCTTTTGGCGAATAACTGAACCAGGTAGAACCATGCTCACCCTTACCTTCAACTTCACTATGCTCTAACTGAGTTGATTGTCGTGATAAGTAGAATGTAGCAATAGAACTCATTTTTAAAATCAATATGAACACATACTTGAAATTATGATGATCATAAAGTGTTTGTTTAAAAAAAAATTCTCTTATTTTAATGCTTTTCCTAGGAATGATTACGGAGTATTTTAATACGGTATGTTTTAGCACTTCTCTTTAAGGAACTAAAGGCATCAATATTCAAAGGTTTCCCGAGGGGCTTGACAATGCAAGACTGTAAAGGGAGTCGAAAGGATGACTTTTATCTTATATAACAAGTGTGCTTTCACGAGGGGCTACATTATGTGGACGCATCACCTCAGCCAAGAAGACATTTAACGGCCCACGACCAAAATGTTTAGCTAAGTTAGTCATGTATGTAAGCATATTAGATCTTGTCTCATATAACAACAATAGCACGGGATGTACTATGTGCACGATACTCTTTAAGTCCAGAAAATGAGATCATGAATCTGCACAAAGGGAGAAATATCTTAGAAATGTCTTTGGAGCAGCCATGAAAGATGAATGATCCCACAAGTCTCAGGTGTTGTAGGGCCCCACTAAATATTGTTCCATTTTCATCACGGACCGGATTATTGTTTGACAAATCATATCCCATCGCAAGGTATCGCCATCGAAAATTTTAGAAGTTACAAAAAAAAAATACCGGAGAGTTTACAACCAAAAAAGCGTTCAGATGGTCTCTGATTGTGGTGCAGGGAACTAGTTACAGCAAGCAACAAAACAATCTATAGGCAACTACGTAGTAGTATCTGCAAAACAATTAAACTGATTTCGTTACAATAAATTTTGGAAAACACTGTTTCAGGTCATCCCTGCCCGTTTTAACCACCACATCACCCATTTCGACCCCTTACCAAAACCTCCTTTGAAAGACAAAAAATGAGCCTCCCCTTTGAAAGCCATATATTCAGATTTGATTTTCACCACATATATACATACAGTCCAGAATGTAATCAAACTTAATAAGAAACGAAGATGTGAAAGGATGTCAAATACTATTCTATAATGACCAAATTTATGCAACTTTTAAGCACCTGCACATTTCCAAGAAGTTCTCTTTATAGCAATAGTTAGTTCCTAAATTGCTTTTGGTAATATCTCAAAGAGCTCATTAGACAGACTCCTAAGTTTCATCTTCCATGCTCCTTCTTAATCAACAGCATTATGAGCTAAACTTTTGTTTAGCTCGGCAAAAAGTTGTAGCACCTTGCCACCTTCATATCATAATGAACAATAACACCCGCACATAAGATAATACTTCTTTAAATAGCTTATCATGGTGACAAGATGAGCTGGTTGAGTAAAGGGTCAAAACGAATATATGTTGGACCCACAGACACTTCTTTGCTCATTTTGCATAAAACATTACTGTGTCAATTATATATTCATAAAAACAAAATTGTTACATAAAGATCAAAATCCTGATTTTGAAGATGTGAAATGATGTCAAATACTATTCTATAATGACCAAATCATGCACCTGAACATTTCCGAGGTAAGGGAGTATAGATAATAGGTTGATAGACGATGTTAGTGAATCTGTAAATTTGTGCTTGAGAAAGCAGAGAAAGATACCATGTGAGGCAGAGGATTTAAACTAAAATCAGGTTTTTGTTTGTTCAATAGTATATATGAAGGTGCTTGAATTACTGAAAAAAAGGTGAGCCAATTTAAATACTTGTTCTGCAAAATTAATAAGCATATATCCTAAGCAAAAGCTATAGAAGATCTGTCAACCAAAGATCTACTAAAGTACGTCGTAATTAGCAAGTGCAACAAATGAAGAAATACGTAAATTATAGGCAAAATCGAACATAACTGTTTACATAGCTATGTATTAGTAAATTCTAAGCAAAAGCTCTTCCATATATGAGCATAACTGTTTACATAGCGCCTTCTATCAGATGATAAATCTCTTACTCGAATACAAAATTTAGACTTAACACATGTGGTCATTGAACTAGTACTTACAATAACAAAATAGAACTAAATTCGAGGTGATACAACAAAATAGAAACAGACCATAATCAAAGCATCAAATTCATACTGTAAATCAATCATTTCAAAGAAGATAACAGAAACTATCAAATCATTACACTACTAACGGCATATGTACGAAAGACAAAAAAATGAACGATGTGAGAAATAGTTTACTAAACAGAAACTATGGATATAAATTAGGGTCGAATGTAGCTTAGAAATGGCTTGTTTGGTACTGGTATCAACTTCACAAACCATCCGATTGGCCACGACAGAGTTGCAACCGCTATGCATATTCCCCACTGCAGCCCGTTTAATCTCTCCGTATCAGCAAACTTCTTTAGCAATTCCACCATCACGATCTGTAGAACGATAGTCATCCCAATGATTCCAAGAAACAAGCGGTTTTTGTGAATGCCTTTGAATATGTTCCTCTTCTCCAGCTTCCTTGAGTTAAACTCGTTAAACACTTGACATAGCACGAAAGTATTAAAGATAATAGTATCCTTTACTCTCTCGTTCACATTAAAGATCGCCTTACCCTTGAACTGGAATGTTAATAAAACGATTATCTGAAAAAGAGATTGTGCACATAGATTTCTCCACATAATGTTGGTGATCAAAGGCTCAACACGACCCACGGGTGGCTTGTTTAATAGCTCGTTAGTGGGTCGTTCCGTAGCGAGTGCAAGAGCGCCTAATGTGTCCATGATTAAGTTAACCCATAACAACTGGACTGCGGTTAGTGGGACGGAGCCAGAAGTAACGGCTGCAATGAAGTTAATGACAAGGGCTGCAACATTTACCGTGAGTTGAAACTGAATGAACTTCTGGATGTTGTTGTACACGCAACGCCCCCACATCAAAACAGTAGAAACAGAAGCAATATCGTCATCTAAGATGACAATATCCGAGCTTTGTTTAGCTACTTCCGTCCCTTGAATCCCCATCGAAAGTCCTATATCAGCTTCTTTAAGTGCTGGTGCATCATTAGTACCGTCACCAGTAACAGCAACCACATGTCCTTTACGTTTCAGGCATTGCACCATTAGAAGCTTATCAAAAGGGGACGATCTTGCCATCACACGGATAGTGTCAACTTTGAGCATTCTCTCTTCATCTGTGTAGTTACGAAACTCGACACCTTCCACAACTTCTCCTTCACATACTTCTTGACCGGGTTCTAGTATCCCACATTCTGTTGCTATTGCTTTCGCTGTAAAAACATTGTCTCCAGTGATCATCTTAACACCGACTCCAGCAGACCGACAAGTGTCGATAGCTTTCTTGGCTCCAGGTCTACACGGGTCTTTCAGCCCGACAATCCCGAGCAATGTTAAACCATCTTCAGTCAACCTCTCTGAAAGAACTTGCTTATGCGCGAACGCAATGCACCTAAGGCTACTTGCTGCCATTCCTTTAATAACATTCTCCAATTGTGTTCTCGTATCGTTATCTATTAGCTTTACACACCCGTCGCGCTCATAATAACTTGTACACATCTCGAGTACCATTTCCGCAGCTCCTTTCCAATGGGCGTGAATGGTGTTCTCGTCGTTTCTTCTAATCAAAACCCCACTCCGTTTTTTCTTTGAGTTAAAAGTCTCGACATGCAAAACAGTCGAACTTTGTTTTAGTTTCTCCATGTCCATGTCCATATCCACAACAGCCCATGACAAAATCGCTTTCTCGGTTGGAGAGCCGGAGTACTCAGGTACGGTACCCGAGAAGAAAACCGTACCTGTCGTATTTAAACCGACTCCTTGATGAATAAGTCCAAGAACTTGATCTACCACAACATTTGATGAACATTGTTTTTCGATGTGCTCGACCCCGAGCCAAAACTTAGTTACGGTCATTTGATTCATTGTCAAAGTACCCGTTTTATCGGTGCATATGACAGTGGCTGAACCCATGGTTTCGCAAGCGGATAGTTTACGAACCATGGCTTGGTCTTTCATCATTCGCTTCATCGAGTACGCGAGTGTGAGGGTCACGGCTAACGGTAGACCTTCGGGTATAGCAACTACAACTATTGTTACTGCAGCCGAAAATATACTCGTTACGGAGTCTAGTATCTCATTTACGCTTGTCCGTTTTCCATTATATTCGCGGTTACCATTTTCGTCTTCGGAGTGTCCAGTAAAGTAACGAACTAACATAACGAAAAGTACTAAAAACGCGACCGCGAGACCAACTTTACCTATCGAAGATGTTAGTTTGTTGAGACGGGCTTGTAACGGTGTTTCTTCGGTGTTTTCGTTACCCGTTATCGAGCTCATCATTTTCCCCCAAGCAGTGTTCATCCCAACCGATAACACTAGCATTCGAGAGTGCCCATCAGCAACTTTCGAGCCCGAGAACAAGAACGGGTTCGTAAGGGCGTTTACTTCGATATGCTCACTTTCACCCGTCATGCTTGACTCGTCAATTAGTAACGAATGCCCGTCTATAAATAACCCGTCTGCGGGGATTTGATCTCCTATATTTAGAATGACTATATCTCCCACGACGATATCAAATATCGAGATCTTTTGTCGTCTAGCGTCTCGTACCACGTCGATTTTTATGTTGTTACTAATTTTCGACAGGTTGTCGAATTGCTTCTCTTGTCGGAAGTTACTAATCGCGGACACAACGATAACTAGAAAAACCGCTAGTAGAATGCTTCCACCTTCGTACCATCCCTCTTTAATTCCATCTTCTTTGATACCGAAAACAAGTGAAAGAACCGCGCACCCCATTAGTATGATTATCGTGACGTCTTTAAACGCCTCGTATACAAAATAAAACAGCCCCTTGGGAGGCTGTTTTATATAAGTATTTGACCCGAACACACTTTTACGTTTGTCTATATCTTGACCATTAATCCCATGGTCAAGGTCGGTGTCAAGGGCTGCAGCTAAGCCCTTGACACCATCTAACTTGCCAAGAGTTTTCAAGTCTTTGTTTTTTACGGTATCAATGAGCAATGTCTGATCAACGTCAGACAACTCATTGATACCACCTTTTGGAACGACGAGTTGTGGGAAGATTTCGATAACTGAATACGAGGGGTCGATGAATGACTTGGAGACTGCGTTTTTGGCTATAGAGAACATGGTGTTTGAGAAGTAGATAGTAAAGTATGCACGACGCCATCTTTTCTTAGCATTCGTAAGTGTGGTTGTGTTTATGCTATGAAGCATGATTCCTATGTCGTATGGTTGAATTTCCTTAACCATTGTTAAGAAATTTTTGTTGTAGATCGCAGTAATTATAAGTAATAAAATATGAACGATTGAAAATATATGAGTGAATATACTCTTCGAAGGTATCGTCCATTATTTATATAACCATACATGTTTGCATATGAAACTTCGAGGAAACTGGTGATGAAATTCATCTAATGTCATCTTATCGTATGCTCTTGGATATTGCCAAAATTTATTGAATTCTGTTATAAATATGAAAGATTATATTTTACATTTTAGACGTTTGATATTTGTAATTAGTTTACGTGATAAGAGCATCTCCAATGCAAAAACTAGCAAAAGTTTTTTACTATTTGAAAATGTATTTTTAGCTAATTTTTATGCATTGGATTAAAAGCTTTTTGAATAGCTTTTTATAAAGATTTGACATACATCAAATCTTTGTTAATAGTTATCATCCTTTTATATGTAACTAGCTAAAAGACCCGTGATATAATGGGTGTCATAAGTAGTCAATACCATCAAGAGACTTTTTCTTCGCCACCAATTTCAAATGAAAATCTTTGATCTGAATTCCTTCTTCCCTTTTGTTTGAATCCTGTTATAACCCCTGAAATTGAGATTAATCATTGATTGATTACTCTCATATCGAGCGTGTTAGGCGGGATTCTCATCTAGGGTTTAGTTATTTAGATCTGAGTTATCTCCCCAAATCGATCCATTTCCATTTCCAATCATTCCTTGCCACCATTTATCCCCAGATTTTACCTCCATTGATTGTCACTTGTAATCGTTGGTTATAGACCTCCCTTCAATCCAAAAAAAAAAAATTTTT